>VYZQ01039516.1:7723-33626 GCA_013400655.1 Mystacornis crossleyi
CATATTCCACAGTGATAGAGGAAGGCAGGAGCCAAAGCATTTGATTTTGTCTACAGAAAACATGAATTTCAGAAGATGTCTGCACAGTGCAGTGGGCTTTGGGAGCAGTTAACTCTGTAACTGGAAGCAGACTAAACTAGGTCAGCAGAACAATTGCTTCCGCTAAGAAGTTGGAAATATTATTCTAGCCAGATGTCTGAATTAGTATTATTAGATTCTTTATGGATTTTGAGATTGTATTTGGNGGTCTCTCCTCCTGGGCAACAAATGGCAAACAAGAAGACATAGTCTTAATCTTCCTCAGGGGACGTTTAAATTGCAGATTAGGAGGAATTTCTTCACAGAAAGGGTGATTAGATCTTGGAATGGGCTGGCCAGGGAAGTGGTGGAGTCATTGTCTCTGGAGATGTTTAAGGAAAGACTGGATGTGGCACTCAGTGCCATGGTCTGGTTGACGTGGTGGAGTCTGGCCACAGGTTGGACTTGATGATCCCAGAGGTCTTTTCCAACATCATTGGTTCTGTAATCTAAAGATATATATTATTGTATATATTCTTTTTGGCCCCAAACATAAGCACACCACTTTAAAGTGTAGTGTTTCTAATATAGTTTCTCCAAAAAATTTATGAAGTAGTTCTACTATTCAGAAATATTCACATAATTCTAGAAAATCAGAGTTCCATTGAAATCAGTTAAACTACAAAACCTAGTTCTTCCAAGTTTTTATCTCTTATTACTCAAGTAGAAAAAAAGAAGATAACGTCCATTTTAAACAGAATAGTAGGCCAGCAATGACAGTCTCAAACATGGGCATAGTTTTCCTGTGTGAGAATTTAAATAAAGTTTAAAAAAATTGAAGAATATTTACTTATCTGCAAGTTTTGACTGGTATGCATAGAACAGTCCCTGAAGGTTTAATCGTAGGAATCTAAAACAAAGACAATTGGAGTTTTTATGGGACAGAACCTAGGAAATGTAATCTTTTTTCCTGTATTCTAATCTGGTTGGGGAAAAAAAAAAAAAAAAAAGTTTCAAGGTCCAAAGATCAGAACTTGGGAAAATTTTGAAAGTCCTGTTGTCATCCTTCCACAACCTCCCACTAAAAATCAGAAGCAGTAAATATGGCAAAAACAGAAGCTACAAAACCAGGGCTGCCAAAGCATTTCTCTAGGACCTTCAAGCAATTTTAATAAATTTCCAGGTTTCCAATCAAGAATTCACAAATTAAGAAGAAAAGAATTCCATTGGGTCTGTTTAACTTCTCAATCTCCTCTATCTAGTCTTTTATTCTGCAACTGCATTCTTGTGCATATCAGTTTTCTGGAACAGCTCTGACAGAATATTAGAAGAAAGCAAAAAGGAAGAAACCCTTCATGAAATCTCACTAGAATAAATGTGGGTTTTGTGGGTTGTTGATTTTTTTGGAAAGTTTTTTTTATTCTTTTAAGCTGAATAAATCACATTCTCAGTCGAAGGCTCATAACAAAATGAGGAAAAAAACCCACTGAGACAGAGTCTTAGCCAAAGCACTCTGATAAGGAAAAGCACTGTCTACCATGACACTCTTACAATCAAGAGATTTGCCAAATGAAATTCAGCATTAAATTTTGAGTTGTATAGGCCTATGAATTAGCTAAAAATATTGGTAGTTCCTTATGAAATCCACAAGTTTTCCAAGCATGTCGTCTATTTTTAGCCTATGTCCTCTGTGGGGGAGCAAGATATCCAGAAAGTAGAGTATGTTGCAGCAGAAGTAGGATATTTTATTATTGTTGTGGGTATGAAAACTAAATAAAAAGAGAGACATTTCTATGTATAAATTGAGTTATTACAGGCAGTTATCATATTTTAAAAACTCCTTTAGTAAACATTTCAGAGACATATATTTGAGAAATCACTTTTAATCTTTTCAGACAATTTAATGGCAACTTGAAGGCTGATCTAATCTTCCCTTACTATGGTTGTCCGGGCAACAAACAGTTTTTTATGCTTCTTGGCAACAGATCCTTTCACAATAGTGTACTAGTGTGAAAGACTAGAAGAATAAACTAATTAATATCATAAGATAATGATTATTCTCTAGGTGAATTTTTCTCAGGAAAGAAATCTGAGATTTGTTGTGGATTTTTTTGCCTGTTTCTGGTTTTGGTTTTTCTGTCTCTTTTCCATCAAGGAGCACAAACAACAGGTTTTAAAAAATCTGTAGGAAAATCCACAATATTTAACTTTCTTTTCAGATACTTAAAAGTCCTAAAGATCTAAATTCTCATGGTAAAGTTGTCTAAGCACCTTCATACCATCTTGGAGACAGATTGATGATATCACACCTAATTACCCAAGATCCAATAGTGTTGATAAAGTATTCAGTGTTCTATGTATTTTTCCTCAGGTAAATAATGCAGTATAGTCTCTAGATCTTATAATTCACTTACAGAACTGAAGTGTTGTACCCCTACTTTTCCCACAGCATTATAATTAAGACGCCTGTCTAAGATGGAAGAGAAAGACTAAACAAAACAGGCCTTGTGTCTGCTGAAGAACATCAAATCCACTTTTTCCACTTCGAAGAGACTGTATTTCTTAACCATTCCTTCCAGAAATGTTCCATTTCGTAAAAAACACCCGTGCACTTAGGGGCTGCTGCAGGAATGTAGTGGCGGTTTTTGTCTCTGTTGTCTGACTGTAAGCTTCTTAGTTATTCTTATGCCATCTCTTTCTTTGGTCTGACTAATATTTCATTATTCATGTTGATTACTCTGTATTATTCCTTGAAGCTCATGAAGCTATAAACGCCTAGGAACCTTAATTAATGGAGGAACCACAACTGAAAATTGAAGTCTCTCTCCTAGAATACTATATAGTAATTAGAGTCTAGGCAAGTCACCCGGAGCGTCAGCCCCTCATGTGTGGGAAGGTGTTAAAAAATTAGGTGAAAAAGCATAGAATAATAAAGCACTGTCTAAGTTTAGCATATCCCATTAAACTGATATCTCACTTATTCTGAATACAAATTTCAAGAAGCATGAGGACCCTGTACCAATTAAACAATAAATGAAATCACAGATGTAACTGAATTAGAAGATTTTTTCAAAGATTTTTTTTGTATGTTTGATGTATTATTGAAATATAAATGTCTCCTGAATTATATCCGGTCCCAACATAGCTTATATTGACATTCAAAGCAGCAGGATAAGATTCAAACAAACAAACAACAACAACAAAAACGTGGCAAAACCCCACAAAATAACAACAAGGGTCATTAAAAAAACTAGGAAAGTAAGATGAAAAATTCAGACGATATGAAATTTGTGGAAAATATGCAGGGTGTCTGTGTATAAACATCCAAAGTTCAATGTTTCAAAACCAATTAATGTATTTTAAAGCAGTAAACAAGAACACTAAAAGTAACAGGAAAAGGCAGTTTCGCTGTTAAACTGAATATCTGAGTGACTTTTTTATCGTGATGCTTCTTCTAGTCTTCTTCGATGGCTTCTTTGACTCATCATGGCTCTGGAAGGTACCTGAGGAGGGAGGTAGCACACTCAGCCGCGTGCGCAGATCAGCAAAGAGAATGCTGCTGCCCTCGTCACCATAACCTAGAAGTAAGGTGCCTTTATTTCTCCTTATTAATGGCTGCAGGAGACTGAATGTGCCTGCTATAAATTATATCTATCCCTAATGATTTCTCCTTTGAATAGGGTGGGTTATATACTTGCGTTCCTGTACTGCAGCTGTGCAGTGTACAGTAGCCCACAGTCACTCCACACTGCTATGAGCCTTGTGCACATGTGCAGGAAGGAGACAGGTTTCCCTTGGAAGTCACAACTACAGTGAGTACCTTCCAGCTGTGACTCTCTGGTGTCATGTAGAATTTGTCATTCACAGGCTTGACCACCATGAGACTAATTATAAATGAGATGACTCATCTTGATCAGCTTCTGTGTAATAAGGATAAAAATAGGGCCACTGGTATTACAGTAATAACAAGCTGATGCAACAACAGCTCTCTGAAATTATTGCATCTGCTAAAATAGCTAAACCCCAACATTTTCTAAGAGGAAGCCAAAATGTCATTTTTAAAAAATGGCAGGAAAGAGGTTTTTTTTAACCTCATGAATTACAATAGTTTTTCTCATGGAAATACTAGGAAAAGGCGTTTGAATTCCAAGACAGACCACTCAGCTGTGTAGCCTAAAAGGGGAAATTGCACAATAGGTGAATGTTCATGCACAGGGGTTCTGCATGTCAATTCATGTTTCATACACCTTAAATTATAAACAGGTGTTATCACTAGGTACCTATTTTAAAAAGTATTAATAATAAAGGAGAATTTTCTCCTTTTGCTATGCATTTTTGAAGTGAACTAGTTGGTGTTTGGACACAAAAATTTGTTTCCCCCAAAATTACAGCAGAGAAGAAGAAATGGAATTTTCTTCTAAGCTTGAAATGGTTTAATAATACAAGAGCAGCCTTTAGCTGCTAAAACTTAGGGATGTGGAAACAGGCGGAGTTTTGACTTCATTACCTAACAGGAGATAATCAGATATATTTTAAAAATGTCTGGAGGGTGAAGTGTTGCTTGCCAGATGCATACGAAGTATTTCAAATGCTGCATGATCAACTAAGCTCATGTGACCAATTTAGGGTCTCCATTTCTAGTTTTTATCATGAGGAATTTCCACCGTAGCCAATTCATTGTGCCTGTAGCCTCTGAATGCCTATATGACCAGAGATAGTTATTTTCAGATTAAAGGATTCTCAGTCTCAGCCACTGGGGCTTGAAGGAAAATTCTTCCATCTGACTGCTAAAGCTATGAAAATGGGAAGTAAATGGGTTGTGGATGCCTACATTTCCTAGATGAAATCTGTTTCTGACTAGAAACTAGATGTGGAAAAAATATTTTCTATAATATGATTAAAAAAGAGACAAGGGGAGAAAAACTTATCAATAAATGATACAATGTTCACATTTCATAAATCAGAAAATGGCAATTTCCTAAAATCAATTCAGTCATCCCCCTCCTATTTCTAGTAATGCTCATTTCCACCATTTACAAAAAGTAGCTGAGATTTTTTACATTATCACGTTTTAATTCTCAAAAGATGGTTTCTTACTTTGTTGTTGAGAAAGCTCTGTTTCACTAGGCATTAGAAACAGGGAAGACTCATCTGTTCTGAACAATTCAAATAGATTGCTTCCATAGACAGTCTAAAGATAAAGACACAGGTAGATTCATACTATTCATTCTGGTTTTGTTTGGATGGGATGACTTCTATCTCTCCCTCTCTTTTTTCCTCCCCTTTTACTCTCTGAATCCTCCAATTGGCTCTGTTAACTTTATAATGATACAGGCAACTAGTTTGAAAGATTGCTATCTTTCCCCGGATGAAGTAAAATGCAAAAATTCCTTTTGGGTTCAGCTAAAGTTGTCTGCTTGCTGGAAAATTGAACTAGCTGTTATCTGTGTATGATCAGTAGTCTAGAAACTCTGTGTTGATTTCAAGTGCAAATATTTACAGAATTTTGAAATAGCCACTTTGAGACTATCTAACTGCATAAGTGAGAAGGGGCTGGTGCTGGAGAGTCAGAAGCCACTTAGGTGTCTTAAAGAATTATCTTCTGTTTCAGGAAAGAAAAGGTGGTAAACACCTAGTCTAAAGATAAGCTTTAAAGGAATAGCAACAAAATAAAAATAGTCCTATATTTTGTGAAAAACATATTGTGTTCTTGAGATTACATTTACGTGGCAAAATGTAGCTTGAAACAACATTTTATGGCCATACTTTAAATCATTAGAAGAGGAAAGGTCTCCGAGGAGAAAAAGAACTCTCACACAACAATGGCACAAGCAGAATTGGCAGACATTTTCTGTAGTTTTAGTGAGCATCTGGAATTCATATGTTTATTGTTGCAAATTGCCAAGATCTAAGACTAGAATGTAGGAGGGGTTTGACTTCTATCAGGAAAGAATAGAACAAACATTAAAGAAACATAATCAAGCAACTGCAAAATTGTTCTATATAATTTACAGATATGTATTTTAGCTTGTACAACTGTTCACTGTTCTAACGCAGTCTAACTACAAACACTGAACTCTTAATTATGAGACAGTAAATGTCAGATGTACTCAAGTATCACCCATCCTCATCAATACCACTAGAAGTTGTCATTAGCAGATACTATAAACAAAGGGAATTATTTTCAATTTCTGGTAAGCATTAAGACTTTTAAATATGGCGATTTATTGTATAAGATTGTCTTGTATAATATAGAAAAGTATGGCATATGGTTAAGCAATATTTCAGTGCAAAAATTATCTTCTCAGAAGAAAACTCCACTAAGTGATTGATTATATGAGTAAGAATTACCCTCTTCATTAACTGGTCTACCTTTACTCTGCCACATCATTTGTGTGGCCATTTAGAAGTTTTAGGCAGCTGTAAACTAAAAACAACCTCACCAAATAATCTAACATGCAGTAGAGATGGTCCTAAAACAGATTTCAATTTATAAGCAGAATAAAACCCCCACACCTAAAGATTGCCTTTTCGTGTTCTCAGCTGCTGTCTTGCCGGAGTTATTATTGTAGCAGACATGACATAAAGATACAATTATAATCTGGATTATAACTTGTCATCTGAAGTTTGAACCAAGTATTTCTATTTGGTCTCATCTTGATATTGTACTCTTAGAATCAGAAGGAAGAAAGAGGTTGGTGGAAGAAATTAATTAACCAAGCAAGCTATCGAAGAAGAAAAAGTACAGCATTCTATGCTGATGATATATTTTGAGTCAGTTTCTGAAATTTGGCCTCTCTTAATAACTTCTTAAAAAATGTAGAAAATCAACAGATTGGATTACAAGATAGGAAAACCCCCCAAATTTATGGTTGGTTTGTTTCTGCTTTGACACAAACATGTGCTTGTGATCCTGTGACCTTCTAATAATACTGTGTACATAAATAGGAAACATAAGTATTGAAATTTTTCCGGGTGATCACAGCTGTGATACTGACAAAGAAAAAGATACAAATAAAGCCAAGCACATAATTCCTAATGTCTTATTTATTCATGTGTGCTTGAGGATGCTCTCATGAGCTAACTGAAAGAGAGGTACATGCATATGTTTTCCAGGACACCCTTTTCCCTCATTCTTGCATTCAGCTTTTTGTCAGCAAATAATTTCACTGATTTCAACAAAGTGATTTGTAGTTTTAAAAATAACTGAGTTGGATTAATGCAAGTAAGGAATAAAATGAACATGGTCTTTCATATAACCTCACCCATGTATTTCAGGGGAAAAAAAAGAAAATAAACACTTCTGCTATGAAAAGGGGTTTATTGAACATTCCTGTTTTATTTCTCCTAATCTGTGGGGAAATTTTCCTAATTTGTGAGTAAAGAGCTAATTTATTCCTAAATTCCCCTCACAAGGAAGGTGTAGCTGCAGTGAGGTCTCCCCTTAATCTCCTCTCCTCCAGGCTGAACAGACCAAGTGCCCTCAGCCACTCCTCACACGGCTTCCCCTCAGGGCCCTTCACCACCCTCGTGCCCTCCTTTGGACACTCTCTAGCAGCTCAATGTCTTTTCTGTATTGTGGCACGCAGACCTGCCCCCAGCACTCGAGGAGAGGCCACCCCAGTGCAGAGCAGAGCGGGACAATCCCCTCCCTTGCCCGGCTGGCGATGCTGGGCCTGATGTCCCCCCGGACATGGGTGGCCCTCCTGGCTGCCAGGGCACTGCTGACTTATGTTCACCTTGTCATTGACCAGATTAAATTTGGATCAAAGGATTTATCATAAATTTTCGATCCCCAAAACGAGGGACTCACAGGAAAAAAAAATTAAAAATCAGTATTACTGTAATTGTGGGGCAAAACAGAATAATCTGCTTTATACAGCCCTGAGCATCTGGAATTCATGTGTTTACTCCAAGCCAGTAGGAGAGCATACATATTATTGTATCCAGTTGTTGGCTTTTTTTTCCTCTCATGAAACTGACTACTCCTCACACAAAAGAAAGAAACCCAAACAAAATAAATCAAAGCAAAACAAAACAAAAGAAGTATTAAGTCCAAATTACGTACACAAAATGGAGCATCTTCTTTGGAAAAGGACAATCCTGATTTAAAGATTTCAAGTACTTCTGAATTTACCCTCTGCTTCTTTGTTCCTTTCTGCCTTTTTTTCCTTTCCTCTCATCCTACCGAGGCTGTTAAAGAGACCCAGCCCAAAATTTATATCCTCAAGCAGATAAACACTCTATCACAGAGGAGCACTGTAAAACTATAATCATCTGTGAAGACACAGTGCATACCATTAGGTGTAAGCTGCAGTTCTGCAGACTTTCTTTACATTGCTGAGACCTCCAAAGGAGGAATCTTTCATAGCTATTTCAACCCCTACCAACTGAGAGCTAGGTTCCTGTTCCTCCTAAAAATAATCACAATAATTTTTTCATTGTCCTAAAATAAGGGCTCCACAGAAATAGGAGGATGAAAACTGTTCATGTAAGCAGAATATACAACTAAAGGAGCATATTAATGTTACACAGAAGAAGAAACATTCACATAATTTCCAGAAACTAAAAATGCTAATCAGTTTTAGTAATAGCCTCAAGCAAATCAGCTTTTAGGAGAAATAAAAAAAGTATACTACTAGTTTTGTTGTAATTAAATACTATTTCTAATGATATCTGAGGCAGTTGGAGGCACATATCTACCAGTGAAGGTATTATTTGAAAACAGTAAGAAATATATAAAGTGCAAAATATGTTTTGCAAAAATTTTGTAGAAAATGAGCTTGTTTCTTTTATTTTCTTAGAGTCTTCTAGAGAATAATTTGGGTAGAATATATGGTGTAAGTCTTCATGCACTTTCTCTGCTGTGATTCCAAAGAGTAGAATAATCGCTGATTAATAGTTCTGTAAAAGTTAGCTGTTACAGGGTAGGCAATTCCCAGTGCTGCAAATGCGAGTGACTAAACTTGAAACCAAGCCTAGGTGAGGGAAACACTGCAATCAGTGTGCTGGAGGATGTCAAAGGAGATACCATCACTCTGAGTAGTTTTTATACTGTTTTTACATACCTGTTGGCTCCAGAGAGCTAGTAACACTGCATACTAAACTCTGCACAGCTCAGTGGAACCTGCTGAGACTACTGGGACTGACTCAGATTTCTGTGGTAAGAACATACTTTATTTTTAACAATAGAATGTGCTCTTTTGGCAGGGACCCACCTGTGGTGAGTTGATGCTGGCTGGATGCCAGGCACCCACCAAACCTACTCTATCACTACCCTCCACAACTGGACAGGGGAGAGAACTACAGTAGAAGGTTCATTAGTTGAATAAGGACCTGCAGAGATCGAAATATCCTCATGGACAAAACAGACTTGAATTAGAGCTATTAATTGATTTTATTACCAACCAAATCAGAGCGGGATTATAAGATGTAAAAATAAATCTTAAAAACACATTCCCCACACCCTCTCACCATCCCAGCTCTACTTCCTCCCCTCTAGACATGCAAGGAGACAGGGAATGGGGTTTACAGTTAGTTTGTCATTCTTACTGCTGTTCAGGGAGGGGAGTCCTTCCCCTGCTCCACCATGGGGTCCCACCATGGGGTCTCACCCACGGGAGACAGTTCTCCATGAGCTTCACCAACATGAGTCCGTCCCATAAGCAACAGTTCTCCATGAACTGCCTCAAGTTGAGTCCCTTTTCCACACGGTGCGGTTCTTCAGTAAACAGGATGCTTCAGTGTGGGTCCCCCACAGGGTCACAACTCCTACCAGGTAGCCTGCTCCAGTGTGGGCTTCTCTCCACAGGTATGCAAGTCCTACCAGGACCTTGCTCCAGCATGGGATTCTCACAGGTCCACAGTTTCTTTGAGGCACTCACCTGCTCTGTTGTGGGTCTCCTCCCCATGCTGCATGTGGATCTCTGCATCCCTGTTACCTCTTTGGCTGCAGAAGCACAGCTGCCTCACTGTGGGCTGCACCACAGGTTGCCGCGGAATCTCAGCTCCAGCGCCTGGATCATCTTCTGCCCCTCCTTCTCCACTGACCTTGGTGTCTGCAGAGTTTTTCCTCTCACATATTCTCACCCCAGTCTTCTCCGGCTGCAATTACATCTGCACAATAACCACATGTTACTTTTTAAATATGTTACCACAGAGGCTTTATCATCCTTCCTAATTGGCCCAGCCTTGACCAGCAGTGGGTCTGCCCCAGAGCTGGCTGGCATTGGCTCTCTCAGACATGGGGGAAGCATCTGGCAACTTCTCACAGAAGCCACCCCTGTAGTCCCCTGCTACCAAAACCTGGCCCCTCAAAACCTGGCCATGCAAACTGACTACAGAGATTAACATTCGCTGAATATGGGACAGACACTGATGTAGTAAATGAAACAAAAATTAAGGATAAAGGAAAGCTTTTTTCTTCCTGTGTCGTTATCCAAGTCACAGCAGTGTCATCCACTTCCTGATTCCTCATTAGAAACTCCATGTCAGTAATTTCAAAAGTCAGTCCTGCAGTGTATATGATCTTTAGCATATACTGAAAATAGGGACTATGCTACAGGTATCCGTTCTCCTGCACCAAGAATGGCAACACAGGAGACAAGATGGTAATTTTTTTTCAGAGACCTGGATGAACTTATTTGATCAACACATCAAAAATACTCAACAGATCAACTTCATGGGAAACTTCAATAACTGACTAAAAGAAAGATCAGCAACAGGTCAGGTATTTCTGTATATCCTGCAGCAGAAGAAAGAACTGAAATAACCCATTTTTTAATAAACACTGAAAGTATTAAATTAATAATTCTCTTTAGCAAAGACAAAAAGCCATCAGCTGTATCTCATATTCATTTGATGGCATCTTGTTGAGCACGTGATACTTCAGCAGCCTAAGCTAAATGACTCAGGAGCATGAATGGAACATAGAGTGGCAGTACTGTCTGTGATCTGTTATGAATTATTGGTTTGGAGGCAAAAGCTTTTCTGATGAGCAACCAAATCTAGTCAAATAACTTCAACTAAGGTCTTCAACAGCAGAAGATATAAACGTCAATTTTGCTAAGAATCCTATGACAAACATTATAAAAAATTATTTGGAATCCTGCCATCTATAGTGAACACTGCAAAATCTGTAAAGTTGCCCTTTTACAAATGAAAACAAATGAGCAACCCCTCCCCCCCAACAATTAAAACCAAAAGGAGATTTGCTCAATAGTAACATTTTCTAAAGAAAAATAACATCTGAGTTCTCATACTATTTTCTTGACAGAACAACAGCCTGTAGGATATCCATGTCCATGTTTGATAAAGCCAGTTAGGTGAGTACCCTCACCAATTCTTATCCCATTGCCTTTAGCAAAGAAATTAGCAAACAAACAAACAAAATTAGAACTTAATATCATTCTGTCCTCCAGTTACGCTACTCTCAGATAAAGCAAGGAGCTTGATCTGGATACATTTTTTATAATGCGGAAATTGCTTTAACTTAATGAGTTTGAAACTCTCAAGTATCTTTCCAGAAAACTGTGAGGTGTTGTATGTTAAACACTTTGCCTTGAGGCTTAAACAGTCACTGATTATTGGCTTCAGTAACCTCTTTTGCAAAGGGGTAGGGAGTCATTATAAGCAGTGGAAAAACACTGAAGTGATACACACTCCTCCACCAGGTAAAGTTTAAACAAAAACATGTGGCGGGAAGCTATCAAATAATTTTGTCACCTTAGTGATATATCAGTTGACTGCTGTTTGTACAAGGGCCTGACAAAATGCACTACCAGATACAGCGCGTCTTTCAGCTGATTAGCAGGCAGAGTTTGGAAAGAGCAAATCAGAAAACTTCAAACTAAATGAAACATCTACATCATGGCAGTAGCATCTAGTTTGTTATATGGGTGTGAAACATTGCCATGCTATTGATGTATATAAAGCTTTTAACTGGGTTTCATCTGCGCCATCTGTGTGCCATATTGTGCATGGTATAGCAAATACCATTTATAACAATAAAATTTTGAAACATGCTGCTCTTTCAGGAAGTAAAGCAACAATCATCACAGAACAGCTGTGCTAGGCCAACCACGCAGCTAGAATGGAAGACACCAAAATGCGGCTGCAGATGTTAAGTGGTAAGCCATAAGAATGGATGAGGTAGATATGCAGGGATACACAGGAACATGAGCTTGAGCAATAAGAATTTCTAGACAGTAATTAATGTTTACTGTCAGCACAGAGATAACACCAATACACAGTAGACTGAGTGTGAGAAGATCAGTTCACTCAATCCAAGAAAAACACAATTGCTGAAACAGCAGTGAGATTAGCAGGAAGATGCTCCAGTCTCGGTAGAAGAGACATCTTCTCTTAAATTCCTCCATCAAGATTTATGTCAAAAACACTATACTCTTCTTCTTTTCCTGTGGCAAGGCACTACTTCTCAAAAATAAGTAAATGCTAGTTTACGGGGTTTTAATATCTTATTTCATGTGGTGTCAAAAACATGCATCTGAAATGTAACTAACTATTCTTATTCTTATCAAGTTCTATGAGAATCAAAATCTCTGAACACATGCTTTGTTTTGGGTCCTTAGAGAGCTACGGTCTTATTTTCCATATGGTGCAAGTACTCCAAAGTTAGCCACAAGCCTTTAAAAAATAAATGATTGAAAAAGCCTTGCAGACTATTAGGGAGCAAGAGCAATTAACAAACACAAGTCATTTTTCATTTTGGTCTTAAAAGACATATGACGTTTCAATAAAGTCTTTACAAATTACAGGAAATATACTGTCTCAAAAGGAAGGTATCATTAAGCACAGCCCTTTATGAACTTTATCATGTTTTGTTTGAGCTCATTAGGAAGCAGGCTGTCATAGCAGCTAAAGTCTTTGATCATGCTTTTCTTTTAACAAATTGTGAGCTCCACAATTTTTTCCTTGTTATACTCTCCTGCTAAGAGCCAGATCCCTACATGTTTATAAATCAGTTATGTTTAAGTTTATACAGAATATTAGTGATGAAGAGAGGCTGAAACTGTTAACATGAGCTGCTTGCGTGAACAAAAATATCCTGGTATCATGGAAAAGAAAACGGTCTCATGAAAACAGCCTAGTATCATAAAGCATCAAGCAATATTTTATGTTCTTTGAACAGAAAGTCATGGCATCTTAGAAGATGCTATATTGCTGGCTGATCCAGTCCATTATAACGAAAAACACCTGGGTAAAGAGAATCCTCTTCTAGAGCTGACAAAACAGATAAGCATATGCCTCAAATAGAAAAGCCTCTAGTAAATGGGACTAATTTCTTTATCTAGAACTGAACCCCAAATCAAGCCCACAAATCTGAATGTTTACGAATTTAGGGGAGAAGACTTATGTTCCTAATAAAGGCTCGGATTCTAATTTCACACCTGGAGTTTCTTCTTAAGAAAACTCAGTGAATCATATTTTTGTGCATTAATTGGAGTTTCCTAGATACCAAGTTTGCGGAGTTGACACCCTTTTAACAGAGGCAAATATATTCCACAAATGACCACATGAAGAAAAATTATTTATTTTTATGTGGATATATGGAGCATTCCCTGGTCCCGGGGGGTCCAGACCCGGCTAGCTACAGGACCCTGGGGGAGCAGAGAGTCTGAGAACAAAAGACAAAGGCCTTTTAGGATGCTCCCTCCTCAGCCGGTTCCTTGGAGGTCTTTATTGGACCCGCACCAGAAGGAAAGAGAGAGAGGGGGGGTTCAGGGTGGTCTTTTTAAATGCAGGGAATGTGTGGGAGGAGGCTGAGGGCCAGGCTTGCCTACGTGAGGGAAAGAGGAAAGGGGCCCGGCCAGGGGAGAGGGCCGAGCAGGGTTTATAGTGTTAATACAGAGATAACATCGTTCAGTGCATTACAGACTAACTACTTGTGCATTACAACAGATATATTGCTCTTTCATAGCACCCATAAAAATACTCATGAAGTTGGAGACTCCAGCATATTAAAGGTTCAACTCCTTCAAAATGGCTTATGTCCTTCAAAACAGCTCATATTTGTCACTTTGCAACTCACTATTTTAGAAAGAATATCAAGCAAAGGAAAATGCTGTTATCAATTCTCCAAAAAAGCTAAATTAATTTTCATGGAAGAAATGATGATTGGTAGAGCACTGATGAGATTACTACTGTTTAAGGCAGAACATGCTGGTTTCAAAAGTATTTTATAGTTTATATCCCTTGATACTGGAATGTAACACCCAAATAACTACTATTGAAGCATGACGTAGTGATTCATATGCAAAGGTTTTAGCATAAAAGTGGGAATTACTGAAGAGGTCATAAATTCAGTTGTTTATCTAAATTTTCTGAAGCAGTCTTAGACATGTCTTGTTGTACGAAAATTGGGATGTCTTTTGTCTTATAGGAATAGTACCTAAATTACCTCGGGAATGTTAGCAAAAAAAAATATCCAATCCATTCAAACAAACTATTTGTCTGCTGCATTTTCTTTTAGAAAAGCAGTCTTCAAAGAGGAGAACTGTATTGAACCAAAACTAGAAAGACGGTTTACCTGTATTCAGACACTGAAGGAGCCCAAGATATTCTTACTTAAGTTACTTAGGAGAATTATTCCTTTGCTTGTTTGCTACAGTTTTTACTTATTACTACAAGAGATTTTACTTTGAGACAGCATGTTTTAAACCTCCCAGCATTTCCATAGGTATTACCTCAGAAGAAGATGACAGACCATCTGTTGGCACATGTTTCTTTTAAGTTACTACTACAGTTATTGAACAATGTCTTGTTGGACAGCCAAAACATGAACAATATTTTGCTTTCCATCACTGCAGCTTCTTTTACAAGGTACATGAATCACAAAAGCAGGCCTCTGTTCTTCTCAGCTCTTTATCTTCCTTTCAAGTGGTGTAAATTTTTCTCACCACTAACTGCAGGTGAAGCAGTGATACCAATTTCATCTGAAAAAAGTCCAATTTCCCAAAACTGGGAATTTGGGGCTTAAGTGATGAAATTTAGAAACTCACTACTCCATAATGTTCTACACAAGATATGATTGCCAAAAAACTATTATTTTTTGTCTTCCAGGGTTACTCATACTCCTCACATATAAAGCATCCACACTACAAGGGACTTTAGGTAGGTGTTCTGTGAAAAACAGGGTTATCAGTGGCTGGTTTCTGCAGATGGCTTTCCTGCCAGAATCCTGGATCCTGCCATCCTTCAACTACCCTGCTCTTCTGCCCTGTCACACTAGACTTTGGAGGATTTACAGCCCCATCCAATGTCCTTCGTGACCAGCTGGATGAGTGGCATCATGCTGTGGCTGGCTTTGTATTAAGTGTGTGATGGCAAGTTCTTGTTAATGTGCTAGCCAGCAGGCCAAATGGAAGCAACAGCTGCTGAGCTCAGGTTGCAGCTTGTCTCTCTCCATGGCAGACATTTGGACAAATGTTCTCTACTTATTCAAATGTTTTATGTTATCTCTCTGTTTTATTTGATGTAAATTAAGGAATATGCTTGCAAGTTAGTTGCAGGATCCAAGGAATAAACCAGTGGGCAAGTAGTGCAAGTATTTCCATGTTTTACTGCCTCAGGAAAATCAGATTAACTTTCTTTTACCTTGGCTACCATTTTTCCAACATGAACTGTTTCATAAAGTACTTCTCACACCTGCTCAATACTTCTGTATCACTGGATTTCAAAGACTACTGGGGAGAAACATCTTGAGCATAGGAGCCTGAAGGGCTTAAAAGCTTTATGACACTGTTAGTCCACAGCTCCCATTCAACTATTACAAACTTAGGACATATAACTCAGTACATCTGTCTGATTGTTCTCTTTGCCTGAAACTATCATAGATCCATAATCATATTTAGAGAAAAATATTGTCTTCCTAATTAATCATTTTCAGTGTGATGCTGTCATTTTAGAAGATGACAAATGTTAAATTTTTCTCCATCAGACTAGTGCAAAATACTTCTGGGATAAAAAATGACAAAAAGTAGTGTGCAGGTTGTTGTACTCTGAGAAGAAATATGTGACTGAAGATCATATTGCTCCTTCACAGTAGCTCTGTTGACACTTTTAACTTTGCATGCATCCAAATCCCATTGCATTTTAAAACATCAGTGGAGATTCAAGAACAAATACAGCCTGTAGGTAGCTCCAGGATCCCACTGTTTTCAGGCCCCATTCATTATACGACTGTCAGCCAAGCATCAAATCTTCTCTTCAGATCTAAAATTTATTAGAATAATACTAGGACATTTGTTGCAAACATCATTTTAGGTGATTGTTTTCATAAAAGACACATTCTGCTTTGCATAGATACTTGTATCTTTCTCTTTTGACATGGATTTATTTATTCAAAAAATTACAAACAACATAGAACAAATTTAACATGGACAAAGCATACGTGAGAAAATAAATAAAGACTGAAAATCTACCTACTTTTCCAAAAACTTCCATTATTTTCAAGACAACTGTTTGTGTCCATATTAAGTAAAAAAACAGAGCAACTAATCTTTATTCTTTATTATTGTGCTCTGCTGTGCAGAACTTAGTAGTACTATTGCAGTAATATCTTGAATATCCATAATTTTGCATGGACATTTGCACAGAATAATGGAAAAAAAAAAGACTTTACTTGCTAGCAGCATATGTGGAAGTTTTATTTAGAAACAGATGGATAGAAAAGAGAGAATTTATAAAGCATGTGCTTATGCATTAGGTAGACCAAATTTGGAACAGAATACAAAACAGGAGAGTTTGAAATAATGTCAATTGCAGCAACAGGTGGAATTTACATTATAGTATTATATTATTATTATTCTTTATGTAGCACAAGAAACATACAAAATGTAATATTTTTTCTGTTAAAGTCTTGGTAACAAGGGTAAATAGAACTCAAAAACAGAATTTGGATATAACAGAGATGTTTTATTTTCAATGCTATATTAACTTATCCAGTGACTCTTTCTCCCAGTCTTCTCAAGACTTTCTAAAACACTTCAATTATATCCAGTCAATTAGTATGCCAGAAATGGCATTTGATTTCTTTTTAAGAAAACTCAAAAAAAATTTGAGTTTTCAGAAATCCACAGATTTCAGAATGTGTGGCTTTCTGAAAACTGGGGAATTAATTATCTCCGTTCAAAACCAATTTCTCAGGAAACTGGGAATGCCCTTGTTGGGGCTTGCCCCCTCCTTCCCCTGGGAAGAAGGGGCCCTGGAAGGGTTGGGAAATACAGGTTTTTCCCTGCTCTCTGGTCACATGTGACCTAGTCCTGTCCTCGTTGGCCTTTACCTGTCCCTCGGCCCAGGAAACTCGGTGGTTCTTCCCATGGGCACTCAGTCTGGCCTAGGCCCCCAGCGAGAGCTGGGTGAAATAAAATCTCTGGACATCCACGCAAAGTATGGTCCCTTGATTATTTTCACGGGCATACCCGTCTCCAGGAAGGTTGCAGAGAGCGGTCTGCGACATGCCCTCAGTTGTGCCATGCCAAAGAGTTTGTTTTATGTAGCACAGATGTCAAGCACAGGTCAACTACAATCCAGCCCTATGCACGTTGTAGTACTTGTAAGCTAAAGCTCAGATTTTTGAACTGAAAGTAGTGGAAGTTTCAGGTTAAAAGATATTAATTAACATATTATCCAGAAATCTAAAATTTATAAGAAATCTCTCATTGGGAGCAAGATCTGGCTTTGAAGTTAGCTCTGCTCTTAGCTCTGCTTTTAGCAATAGGTTACACTAGAGACCTCAGGAGGTTCTTCCAATCTAAATTATTGTGTAATTTTATGATTGAAAGGTAGAAAGCTACATGGTGTGTATTCTGGTGGGATGGAACTTAGGAAGGAGATATTATAGTAAAAGAATTTTACATTAGGCTAGTTGGTTACATTCTAATTTTTTTAGTTCCTGCAGGAATACTTAGTGGTACTTAGGGGTACTAGAAAAAAACAAACAAACAAACAAACAAAACTTGAAAAATATGTGTGTTTAAGAGAATGTAACATATTGTATGCAAAAAGGAACATAATCTCCAATTTATTGTCTCTTGTCTGGAAAAGACCAAAAGAATTGTTTGATGATCTAAAGCAAACGCATAATAAATAAGGAACACAAAATGAAGGGTTTATGGCATGAAGGAACTGCTACGCTTTGGAAAAAAGAGAGACAAAATCAGGCAGATGGGTAAAGTTCTTATTATGTCTTCAAGCCATTCTTCAGTTTTAGGAGAGGCTTTCTAATTGTCAAGATTTTGAACATCAGGGACTATAAAAATCAAAGACCCTAAAATTCTGTATCAGTCTACATATTATTTGATAAAGCAAACATTAGAAAGCAGTGAAAAGAGCAGAAACAAAACAAGGTGCTAACATGACTTGCTTTCATCCTTTTCCTTCATCTTTCCTTTCAGGAAAATCTTTCCCTTCTCTGCTCAGACTTTCCCTGCAGAATGTGCTCCCCATATGTCTCTTAAATATACGGCATGTTGTATACATGCATGTCTAGTATATGAAGGCTAGAGGGGGTCATAAGGATTAAAGGAAACTGAAATTAAAACAACATGCATTAACTTTTCCATTTACAGACTTGCAAATGGTTTGGGAAAAATGGATCCTCTTTTTGTCAATGAACACCATATTTTATCTTTGATCTTTAGTTTGATTGTAGCGTAATAGATTAAATCAGCATATGGCCTGCAAGGAAATACAAATTTAAATGAAATTAACTCTTAATTTGGGGCAAAAATTTTTAAAGTTTCTCAAGGCAACACAGCAGAAATATTAGTAAAAATTACTCTCTATTTTAGGAGAGCCAGTTAAGGAGAAAAAGTAGAATTCCTAAAATGTTAGATAAATGTTTGGGTATTTGTTGAAGTATATCAAGATACATCATAAAACTATTACTAATATCAAATGATCACTGCTTAAAAATATTTACATGGCTAACACAGAAACTGATAACTACGTGAACTGGGCTTTCATGGCAAGGTTTTGGTAATGGAGGGGACTGCAGGGGTGGCTGCTGTGAGAAGCTGCTGGAAGTTTCCCCCTTGTCTGACAGAGCCAATGCCAGTCAGCTCCAAGACAGGCCCACCCCTGGCCAAGGCTGAGCTCATTAGTGATGGTCGCAGCACCTCTGGGATAACAGACCTAAGCAGGGGAAGAAAACCTGCTGAAAAACAGCAGCCAGAGAAAAGAGGAATAAGAATATATGGGACACAACCCTGACACCGCAGTCAGTGGAGAAGGAGGGCAGGAGGTGATCAGGTACCCCAGCAGAGATCCCCTTGCAGCCCATGGTAATGCAGCTGTGCCCCTGTAGCCACAGAGGTCACAGGAATGCAGAGCTCCACCTGTAGGACATGAAAGACCGCAGGCCAGAGCAGGTGGATGTCCAAAAGGGGCTATGAACCCCTTGGAAATCCCACACTGGACCAGGGATCTGGCAGTACTTGCAAGCCTGCAGGGCAGAAGAAGGTGGGAGTGAAAGAAACCTGAAGAGAAAGTTAAGAAAGTCCAGAAGGAAGGGAAGGGTGGGGGACACATGTTCTAAGATTTAGTTTTATTCATCATTATACTACTCTGATTTGATTGGTCATAAATTAAACTAATTTCCCCCAAGTTTATTCTATTGCTCCTGTGATCATAATTGATAAGCGATCTCTCCTTGTCCTTATCTTATTCCATGAGCCCTTTGTTATATTATCTCTCCCCTGTCTATCTAAGGAGGGTGAAATGATAGAGTGGCTTTGGTGAACACCCACAACACTATGTCATCTTGTTCAAGAAACAGTAAGTTTCCACAGAATATTGCAGTTTCTGGTGGCATACCTCCTCCTTGGGCTTGTTTTTTTCCATTTTCAGTCTACTGTGCAATAGGCTTCTGACCCCTTAGTAAGACAAACTCTAAAGAAACTACTTTTATTTTTAAACTGACCAGAGGGATATCCCATACCATACAACACCATGCTCAGCAATAAAAGCCGGACGGCAGAAGGAGGGTGGGGAGGACATTCAAAATGGTGGTATTAGATTTTTCTAGCCACCCTTACACGATGGAGCCTGGCTGTCCTGGAGATGGCTGAACACCTGCCTGACCATGGTGAAAAAATTCTGTTTTACTTTGCTTACTAAATGGTAATTGTCTCAACCCATGAGTTTTCTCCCTTTTTCCCTTATGAGTCTCTTCTCTGCCCTGCTGGGAGGTGTGAGCAAGTGGCTCTGTGGGGCTCAGCTGTCAGCTGGGGTGAAACTACCACAGATATTTGCAATATCTGAAAACATTATGAAGGCTAAAAATATAACTACAAGATGACAGCAANTAAAGTTTCTCAAGGCAACACAGCAGAAATATTAGTAAAAATTACTCTCTATTTTAGGAGAGCCAGTTAAGGAGAAAAAGTAGAATTCCTAAAATGTTAGATAAATGTTTGGGTATTTGTTGAAGTATATCAAGATACATCATAAAACTATTACTAATATCAAATGATCACTGCTTAAAAATATTTACATGGCTAACACAGAAACTGATAACTACGTGAACTGGGCTTTCATGGCAAGGTTTTGGTAATGGAGGGGACTGCAGGGGTGGCTGCTGTGAGAAGCTGCTGGAAGTTTCCCCCTTGTCTGACAGAGCCAATGCCAGTCAGCTCCAAGACAGGCCCACCCCTGGCCAAGGCTGAGCTCATTAGTGATGGTCGCAGCACCTCTGGGATAACAGACCTAAGCAGGGGAAGAAAACCTGCTGAAAAACAGCAGCCAGAGAAAAGAGGAATAAGAATATATGGGACACAACCCTGACACCGCAGTCAGTGGAGAAGGAGGGCAGGAGGTGATCAGGTACCCCAGCAGAGATCCCCTTGCAGCCCATGGTAATGCAGCTGTGCCCCTGTAGCCACAGAGGTCACAGGAATGCAGAGCTCCACCTGTAGGACATGAAAGACCGCAGGCCAGAGCAGGTGGATGTCCAAAAGGGGCTATGAACCCCTTGGAAATCCCACACTGGACCAGGGATCTGGCAGTACTTGCAAGCCTGCAGGGCAGAAGAAGGTGGGAGTGAAAGAAACCTGAAGAGAAAGTTAAGAAAGTCCAGAAGGAAGGGAAGGGTGGGGGACACATGTTCTAAGATTTAGTTTTATTCATCATTATACTACTCTGATTTGATTGGTCATAAATTAAACTAATTTCCCCCAAGTTTATTCTATTGCTCCTGTGATCATAATTGATAAGCGATCTCTCCTTGTCCTTATCTTATTCCATGAGCCCTTTGTTATATTATCTCTCCCCTGTCTATCTAAGGAGGGTGAAATGATAGAGTGGCTTTGGTGAACACCCACAACACTATGTCATCTTGTTCAAGAAACAGTAAGTTTCCACAGAATATTGCAGTTTCTGGTGGCATACCTCCTCCTTGGGCTTGTTTTTTTCCATTTTCAGTCTACTGTGCAATAGGCTTCTGACCCCTTAGTAAGACAAACTCTAAAGAAACTACTTTTATTTTTAAACTGACCAGAGGGATATCCCATACCATACAACACCATGCTCAGCAATAAAAGCCGGACGGCAGAAGGAGGGTGGGGAGGACATTCAAAATGGTGGTATTAGATTTTTCTAGCCACCCTTACACGATGGAGCCTGGCTGTCCTGGAGATGGCTGAACACCTGCCTGACCATGGTGAAAAAATTCTGTTTTACTTTGCTTACTAAATGGTAATTGTCTCAACCCATGAGTTTTCTCCCTTTTTCCCTTATGAGTCTCTTCTCTGCCCTGCTGGGAGGTGTGAGCAAGTGGCTCTGTGGGGCTCAGCTGTCAGCTGGGGTGAAACTACCACAGATATTTGCAATATCTGAAAACATTATGAAGGCTAAAAATATAACTACAAGATGACAGCAAAAAGTATTAATGCTGGACAGAATGACATAATTAGGGAAGTGTACTACATAATTATTACTGTATAATTAGTGTTCCTAGTCAATTTCTAAGCATAAGAGTATTTGATATTGAGTTGTCATGAGTCAGTTAGCAGTCTTTAAAATAATGCTATACAATCAATTTTTCCAGTTTGCTCTCATTGTATTAGGAGATCCTTTTATCATCATGCTACACAGGAGCTTTAAAAAGTCATTAGGCCTTCATTTACTTCTGAATGCTGGTCATAATCTTCAATATTCTAATGTATTCAGGTAATTTCAAGGTACAAGAGAGATATTTTCTTCCAAGAGGACTTTTCATCATTAAAAACTTAAAGAATATGTATGCTTTTCAACCAGAAGAGGTAGGAGCAATTATATCCCTTTATATTCACTTTATAGTACCCGGAATGTGTGCATTATATGTGTGGCTGATAATGACAACTGAATTTGAGAATTATAAAGGAACTTGCCAATAATATATTTTGTGTTTTGACCATATAATAACACACTTAAAACATAGAAATCATAGTTTTGCATTTCTTTCAAGGCAATTAGAAATCATCTTCGATTTAATTTTAAGTATCTTGCCTCCTTACTTAAATAAAAATCTTATTATGTATTTAAAGTGAATACTTACATAAGCAAAAAGGCTTTTGTGGCAATAATCATCAATTTCATATTGTTGAATTGGTTCAGAACTGTTCTGCATTAGCATTTGATTACCATATCGTTAACATGAAACTCGATAAACTACACCATAAAAAAGCGCTCTCAGAATAGGATGCAAACTGGCTAAGAAACTAAAAATACATCTAGATTCTAGCTGAGCTTCGTTTGTCATGATTTTTCTTCCTCGTTAAAATTTTGGTTTCTGGCAAGTTGCAATAAGCTAAATCGTTTTAAGTATTTAATTGAATTTGTTATAAAAATTAATGTTTCAGAAATGAGAAAAAAACTGTTAACAAAAAAATCTGTCCAGAGTAAAATGAAATTCCTAGAGAGGACTGACTATGGTTTCTTTCATCAAAGAATGTATTACACATAAGTGTATTTGGTATAATTTGAAATCCAGAGGACATCTACTTTGATAAAAGTCTTAAATGGTATCAAACATATATAGTGCATATATGCAGGATTGCTGTAATGTTGAAAGTACAGAGAGCGATGGAATATGTTGACGTCTGTACTTTGCAGGTAGTTTCCTCCTAGCTCGGATTTAAATGTCACTCAAAATCTTGTTGTTCAGGTATCTTCTGTTCAGGGGAAAAATCACCATTTTGAATAATACCTGTACAGGCGTGTGTGACTGGCAGGGACTGATGAAAGCAGCCTTCAGGGAGCTCATCATGGTGAAAATCTGCAAGTTCACACAGAATGCCACATATTTCATATCCAGGTTGTTTTATGCTCATAAGGTGACATCTTTTAATTCAGGTACACAACAGCAAGAAACAATTACTTTATTATATTGTGTACCTTACTTCAGGCAGCTGTGGTAATCTGACAAATTGCTCTAGCTATCAGAAACCCAAATCCTTATGTGTAAAGATCCCACATAATTTGTTTGTTTTACATTATAGAGGCCTAAACTCCCTGCTCTTAGTGTTACACTTGTACTGTTAAAGTAGTAGAAAAAAGGAAATATTACTGAAAGTGTTTTATAGTTAAATATATACTTCAGTCTATTACAATATCCAAAATTACAAAAATATTTTGCAAATTAATAANCAAATTAATAAACTTTACAGTACCTATAGGCAAAGGAAGTGACTGTATCAAAGCCACCTAAATGTGTTGTCTTAAAATAATGTTTTTTCTTGTTAAATTTGTTACTCTTAAGAGAGAATCTGAGAGAATCTTAATCCTGAGAGAATCTTCAGGAGAATAGCATCTACTTGGTCTGACTAATTTGCAGAAAATGAGGGTTTTTAGTGATAGTCTTAGGATCAGTCTTTCAAGTACATAATACAGATTGATCTTAATATGCATATTTTCAGTTGTACATTGCAGAAAACCCAGCTTTATTTCTTGTAGTTATAATATCTAGCTAAACATAGCATATTGCAAGTATCTTTTTGAAAGAATTCTTTTTCTATGGTTGTCTTTGTGTTTCATAACTAAGGAAAAGTGAAGGAAATCTATTCCCTTGTGGAAATAAAGAGCCCTTACTTTTGACCCAAGGGCAGAAATGTAATGTTTCATCAGCTAAAAAGTCAGTACCCAGCTGTGCAATCTTTCTTCTTTATTGTAGAAGTCTGGGAAGCATTAAAAATCAGATATTAAACTCAAAGGTCTTGACAACGTCAGTTTACTCTTCTTGCTAAGAATAACTTGAATTAGGCATATCACATTCACAAGGAATATCCTCTTTGATGTCTCTTCCATACATAAAATTATTTCAGTGAAATCTGTGCAAAATAACAAACTTTGATAAACCTCTACAACTCTGCTGAAACACTCAAGTTATGCTAAAATTACATCACTGTAAGGAAGAAGAAACTTGTATTTTTTGTATAAGCTATCTTTATCAGCTCACTTGCTACAAATTCCACCTTCACTGTTTTTCATTTTTCTGCTGGTATTTGCTGGACTATTAAGTACATTTCAGTTTCACTTCAACCATTTGTTGTTTTTTATTGCAAAAATTAAACTGTCTTTCACTACAAACAGACTTAACATTTTCCATCTGCAATGAAGAAAACGAGTTTAGGCAAACACAGACATTAGTATGTCTACATTAAATCAAAGATCTTCATGATCGAACACAACTGTTATCTTAAATTTAGTTTTCAATAAATTTGGTAGCTATGCTCCTTTGCAAAAGTGTAAAAAAAAATTCTAAAAGTCAGAATATTCTTGCTGAACTCCTATTTACAAGAATAAATTCAGACTCCTATTTCTTAGGTTTTTGACCCCTTAGTCCAACATACCTGCTGCCACTGTACGACGCTTTGAAATCTGTCACACAGCAAAACCAAAATGTAAACTGTGCTCATCTCCAATGCTGAGAAGGTGGACTACAAGGAATGCTATTTAATCCCTTTCACAGTGATCTAAATATGTATCTGCTGCACCGACATAAATTAGACCATTTTAGAAACTGGCTAAATTGGCATGTTGCAGAACCTGTCTTTTTTCTTCCCCTCCTACTATTTAATAATAAACATATCAGTGAGATTTTGCCTTAGACCATTCTTCAATGGTCTTGCACTTTATTTAGCTCTATGAGATAAAAACCCACTTCTTTTCATTTTCTTCTATCCATTCAAATATGTTTGGACCTTGTGCCAATGTGTCTTATCTTTTCAACAGTATGAGTGTTGTGATACCCAATTTTTGGTTTATGTTTCCACATAAAAAACTATAAAGGCTTAAAGAAATATTTCTCATGTTACTGCACTGTAGTCTTTGGAAAATCTTTAGTAGATCACTTGCAGGAGTGTTTCAAGGGCAGATCCACATTTAAGTGTCTCAGACCTCATATTGAAGATTTTTTTCTGTATCTTAAGCTATGCCAACCAAATATATTCTTGCACTAAAATTCTTTGCTTTCAATTCATGAAAGGTGATAAGATATCAATACATGCTAGGCATTAACCATGGTATGCAAACTAAATGAGTTTTTGAGTCTTCCAGTTAGACACATTTCTGTATCTAAACAGCCATGTTCATGCAAAGGAAAATTACATTTTGCAAATTTATTAGATCTTTATAAACATTTTCAAAAGGAATAAATTAAAGCGATTAATACCATTTATTTCCACTTGTGTGGTAGGTTGACCTTGGCTGGCAAGCAGGTATCCACCAGGCAGTTATATCATTTTGCCTGTATCTATAGAAAAAGGGGAAAAATAAGATGAAAATGTTTTTCAGTCAAGATAAGAATAGGGAGAAACACACCCAGTATGATGGTAGGCAAAGCAAACTCAGCTTGGGGAAAGTTAATGCAAATCTACAGCTGTGGGGT
>VYZQ01039532.1:0-14144 GCA_013400655.1 Mystacornis crossleyi
CTATGCAGACTACCTGCTCACCTGATAAGTTAGTAGAAAAGACAGCATAAACAATGGGGGTGGACAACAAATCCAAGGATATTCAGTTCTGCGGGAACACCAGAAATCATAGAGCCTCTGCCTCAGCTGATCTAAAGGAACAGAAAGAGTTCAAATGGAAGGAGTGTAGATTTAGATTGGATATTAGAAAGAATGTCTTTACTGTGAAAGTGGTGAGGCAGTGGCACAGGTAGCCCAGAGATGTTATGGATGCCCCATCCCTGGAAGTGTTCAAGGCTGGGTTAGATGGGGCTTTGAGCAACCTGGTCTAACGGAAGGTGTCCCTGCCCATGGCATCAGGGTTGGAACAAGAAAGATCTTTAAAGTTCCTTCCAACCCAGACCATTCTGTGGTTCTATATCCCAGCAGTACTCTATTTTGCCTTGTGCAAAACCCTGTCTTTCAGAAAAGCACTTGAATACCTTCAGGGAACTAATAAGGTGACTATAACTATACCCAGATTTTGGTCACAACATGCCACAGACAGCATTTGAACCTGTGCCTCTGGTGTGCCCAGTATCTAGAAACGTTTCTGTAGGGCAGCAGTGATGACTGGCATCCTTCTCAGGAAAGGCTTTTTCTACAGAGCAGAAGGGCCCCTGTCAGCAGGATGTCCAGGAGCACTGCCCTAGTCCTGTTTCTAAAAGTAACGTGCTGTGACCATTTTACTCATCTTGTTGAGCAGCATGGTAGAAAGTGAAAGCCCTACATCTCGTGTAATATTTTTTTAACCTACTTTCCAAAAGATTCGAAATATCTGTGAGTGCATATTTTTCCCATTTTTTCCTCCAAACTACAGAAATTATATATATATCTGAACAATATGGGAATATTAATGTATTTGATAAAAAGGTAGAGGTCCCAAACATCTTTAGTTTGTACAAGCTTAGTGAAGTAGACGAGAAAGGTTGTAGTGTAACTTTGACTCCTGATACAACATGAGGATGGAGAGAAATGTGTAAGAAAGAGACAGAAGCTCTATTGCATAAAAGCCCTATAGGCACAGCTCTCCTGAGTTTCACAGGCACAGAGCTGCAGGGAGCCAGGCTTTCCTAGTCCTGCTGCAGACCAGCTTGCCACCCTGCACAGCACCAGCTGCAGAGGGAGGTTCTGTAGCCATTACTAATGCAGTAGCATACGTGATGGTGATTTTATAATACTGACGTAAGGTAGGTGGGGAGGTGACACACCAAGCCCCACACCTGCCCCAACACCGTAACATCTCTCTGGAAAGCCACTGCTAGTCACTCACAACCCCAGAGGCTGTCAAAATGCTCTAAATGTAATTATGTGATAAGAAATGTGTACATTGCTATGACACTATCGGAAGTTCTCCATGCCAAGTCATGCCACCTGGAAAGGGCGGTCTCATTCTGGAAGGTAAGCCTGGCACTGGCTGTACATCCCACATCCAGACCATTTTTAAAATATGCTTAAGTGCTTGCAAATATAGTTCCCTTAGTAGCTTAGCAGAAGAAAGAGTCCTGTGAACTCTTCGGTTTGTTGGCACACAGTGAAACCCTGATGGTGTAGGGTGCAATAGCAATCTGGGAAGATTGGAGTACCTAACAGAACAGCATCTCAGAAACCAGCTGCTCACCAGTTCTAGCTTGGACTCCTGTGGTTAACATCATGCTTCAAAGAAAGTTTAAGTGACAGCTTGGGCATAGGCAGCTATCAAAGATACTTTAAGTTCCTGGGTGGGGTTTTTGGTTTTTTTTTTACTTCCATAGCAAAATTTCCAGTTTATAATCAAAGGTGAAAACCTTTCCTTAGCAATAGCAAAACTACTTTTATTTGGAGAGTGTCCAAAGCATCTAAAACGGATGTGAGTGAATCTGTTGGGGTGTGGCACAATTTTTTTTTTCCTCTGGTGGAACCAAGCCAAACAAAGAGGTATTTTTAGGCAGAACCTGTGAGTACCTTCAAGCCCTGAGCAGTTCATCAACCCCAGGATCCATCTGCAATCAGAAAAGTCAGTTTAAGAGCTGGTCTTGTTTTTTGCTGGGGAGAGGTACATGGAAGCCTTCTGGTCTGGTTTATCTAGTGCACCTCTGTGACGGGCAAGCAGTAAAATGACATCCCACAACTCTGAGAAATATATAGCATCACATTGTATGTTCACGGTGTGTATGATGAATTACTTAAACTACATAGACCAAGAAATGTAGGATTTGAAAAAACTCCAAAAACTAGTATCGGTTTCTTAGAGTGCTGAAATAGCAGAAGATAAGCTTATCAAACAAAAGCCTAGCTCTGCTGAAATCAGTAGGAGTTTTGTTTGGGCTTTCAAAAAAATGATAACTTCACTGTGAGCTAGTTTTTAGCTTTCACTAGGTAGGAACTACAAAGTGAAACTATATCCTTATGCAGTAGACAGGTATTTGCCAACCATGTTTGGGTTGGGATTAGAAAGAAATAAAATTTGCTCTCTTCTTCCTTTTCAGTCTTCTAATTAATTTCTGCTTAGTTCTGCACTGCCTTCTTGTGCTGCAAAGAGCAGACATTGAATTGGGATTGTGTGTGTTGACAGTCTCGGCTTGAGCCTTCCCGCGGGTTGGCTGAGATTTCACAATACATTTTTTCCCATGGTGTTTTCTGTCACATATTTTTTTAAACAAGCACTATTCTGTCAGCTATAGAGGACACAAAGAATAGTTGTGCCATAGAACAGCAAGCTAAAGGCAATTGCAGGTTTAGGATTTGAAAGATTATATAATTATATTGGCAACTCTCCTTTTCTGTAATCTCTTTATAAAATATATATTCTTTTATTAAACATGCTATTCAAAGGAATAAAGGCAATTAAGGAACATTTCATTAAACAGAATGACGCAGTTTACCTTTGGCCACAGAAGCATAAGCTCTACTGACATTTTACAGAGTCACTGCCAACAGATCTGGACTTTGGCTGCAATCTAGAGGAAACAGACACCTGAAAATGAGCCCGGTTGAGCATCTACCTGCAGCCACATTAGCTGTGAAAACTCTGATGGACATGCAGATCCACGTGAAGTCATATGGCAAATATTTGGTGCCATTACACGTGCTGTGGTTCTTCCTGTTGAGATAATTTTTCCAAGAGAATAGCCTTATGGTGCAATTGGTATTGCCACCATTGGTCTGAGCTTTGAAATCACTGATAAAATTTCTGTTGTCTTGAACAGAAGCAGTATGGGGCCAGGAAGCCATCAAGATAAAACACCAGACACTACTTTGAAATGTAAGGAAGCATTAAGGTCAGAATAATAACTTTCATTAAGTATGACAAAAATCAATGCCATTTGCACTGTCCAGCTATTCAGCTTTGTACATGCAGATTATCTGCATCTGGTTATCACACTTCATAATCCCAGCCTGGCACTGACTGAAAAAGTGCTTTACAAAACATACAGCCCAGGGCAGAAGACTCCATAAAGTCAATGTTTTTCTTACTGCTTTTCTTACTGATGTAACAACCCTCTTGTCATGGCTTTTTTTTTTTTTTTTAAGAGAGGGAAAAAATAGATTATATAAAATGATAGCATAAAGTTGATCCAAAGTTTGGAACACAGCCAAGAAAACTGCTGAGAAGACGGATCCTTGGTATCATGTGCTGAAGGTCAGCATGAAACCCATTGCAGAGCTTCTCTGTGGACTCTGGCTCTATCACTGTAAGCACCAGTGTCACCCCGTATAGGAACCACTATATTAGACACCAGGAATCAGTACTGTCAGCTCTTTAGGTGGGAGAAAGGTACTTGCAATGAAAAACTGCAGAGAGGTATGTGTTAAAAAATAAAAAAGAGATGGGGTAGAGGATGGAAGAACCATCCAGAAAGAAGTACTTATATTTCTGCCACCCCAAAGATCTACCTGTAACAAACAAAAAAATTGAGAATAGGAACAGAGCTGAATCAAGTTCTACTCCAACAGGTCTCTCTGTTGAGGTGGTAGCAGTGCATCTCTTGCTGCTGGTCCATTGGCTGGCACAGTGCTCTGGTTACTGATGGCATCAACATTTATTTTGGGATGATGTGCATGGAGGGAGGTGGGAGGGGTGATTTTGTTCACTGCAGTTTGCAAGAACACTCAGGGTCTTGATATTCCTGTACTGCAATCCATTACTTCCAGAAGAAACACTGGACAATCATTTGCTCTTGGGCTTCCAGGTTGAAGGTGGCTCGCTGGTCCCTTCCCCTTGGCCTGTTTATTGAAAGGAAAGTGGCACAGTGCCTGCTGTAGACTGGGCACAGTGATGCAGCTCCCACTGGGTTGCAGAGGACAGACTGGACAGGATGGAGCTGGCCCCCCCAGCAGCAGCAGTTGTCCCTGCAGCTCCCTTTGCTGATTGCATGGCAGCAACCACAATCTCACCTCATCCTTCTCCTTCCCACCTGCAGCATCCCAGACTTGAACCCCAGGGCTAGTGAGGAGGAGGTGAGAATTGGCTGGGGATGAGAGGAGAGAAGGACAAGCAGCTCCAGATACAGATTTCAGAGGAAGAGGATGCATTCCAGTGTAGGGACGAACAATCCCAAATTCCAGGTCAGAAGCTGTTGGCTTCTGGAGTCAGACTCCTTCCTACTCAGGAAGGTCAGCAATGTACAGCACTGTTCAAACTACAGTGACAGAAACCTAGGTAAACACAAATGATGAGAAAAGCCTGATGGAACGAGGCCAGAAGGAGGAGCAAACTTCTTAAGCTTATTGGGCAAAGCCTAACTCGCAGCTTCCCTCCTTGGCCCAGGGAAAAGGGGAAAGGGAAAAGGTTCAGTACATGCATCTGAACTCTCCTTCCAGAAGTCTTATACTGAAATAGTCTTTTGAAAGGATTTACACAAGCTGAATAGCCATGTTTTGTTTCTCTAATAATACCAGTATTTGTAACCACCTGCCACAAAACCTGTAGTATAAAATACAGTGGCAGACCATTCAGGGTTCCTCACAGCAACGAGTGTCCACGCAAGCTGGTTGCATTTTTATGTGCCAGGAGCCTGCTTGCTGTAGGCAGTGTTAAGTTACAGGGAGCATAATGAAATGCTATAATGTATGAGTCTGGATGGATGGGGCATTTCCAAGCAGACATCCCATCAGCAGCAAGGTTTGGGCTGCTAACAGGCACTGTCACGGGACTCTCCTGAGCTTTTGGGTAAAGCAGATTTTTAATTGCTTCTTCCCCAGGCACAGCAGAAACTTCTTAGTGCATATGTCTCTTAGCTGAATTAGGTTGGTACTTGGCCAACCTTGGGCACAGAATTTTTTTGAAGAAACCTTGTGCTGTTGGCTGCAGTAAGTGCTTCATAAGTGAGTGATCAATGCTGACACACACATTAGATTATACAGGAGTTAGCATTCAAACACTGTGCTCAATAAATTTGACTAAACAGGCATGGCTACAACATTGACCAAAGTATAAAAGCCTATCTCTTGCAAGTTTTTCTTTTTCTAGTGTCATAAAATATGGATGAAGTGTAACAATGAGTTTACAGACCAGAAGAAACATAGCTTAAATAGCAGTAGTAGTAGTAGTAGTCATTATTAAAAAAAAAAAAAGTTTAATTCTTAAAAAAAACCCAAAACCAAAACCTATCTTATTTATTGGTCCCACCAGCATTACATACTGTCTGACCATATAGCACAGCTTGCCTCTGACAGCTTGGTTTAAGAAGGCTTTCTTAGGAGATGGACAATCCCTTTGGACCTCAGTCTAGAGGAGTCCAAGCCCACAGTGTCCACATCCCAGGAGAAAACCCAGTTCCGTAGGTGGTCCAGTCTATGTTCTTGCTGAATATAAACCTCCCTGGGACACAGGTTCATGGAAGCAAGATGGTAGAACTAGCTGAGAGCAACTTTAAAGGCTCAGGGTTTAGGAACAGAGAATGTTAGGACTCTTTTTTTGTTTTAGCTAAAATTAAATGCAGATGCTGCCCTGGGATCAAGGACCTGAACCTCAGGCTCTCCTTTCCTATGCAAGTTCTTTGCTTACTGGTGTTATTAAGAAGGTGCCTCCATGGGTTATGCCATTTCTTATGTAATTAGCAGAAACAGACTGTCTTTTCAAGGTTATTCAATTGGAGTTGAGCTCAAATACTCAATGTTTTTTGGTACGTATGCTTATTTATTCTGGAAGCAGTATTTATTGAATTACACCTCTTCTCATTGTAGCTCCTTGAAAGTGAACATTCATTTCTGAATTTGAGGAAGTCAGCAGCTTGGTATCCTAACTACAAGCCAAAGTTTTATCCATAATGTTGACCAGAGTATTTTCCATTTGTGTTGGCATAAACCCAGAACTGCTTAGTTAAGATGCAGTGATTTATAGTAGCAGTTGCTTTATAGTGTACAGTTTTAACCAGTATCTGTCTCCATGCCAGTATTCCACACTTCTGAACAAATGTCACTGAAACAATTCTGCAGGAGAGTGAATATTCTCCCTTCCAGCTGAAGGTCCAGCCCACCACTCACTGCAGTCTGTAGGAAGTTTTCCATGGCTTCGGGATGCACTGCAGCTGGCTCAGAGTCTGTTCCTTTAAAGCAGCAAACTGGTTTAGCTAGCACAACCAGCACTTTGCAGACAACTCAGCAATTACGGGATCATATAACTACAGTAAGAGGCTGAGCTGCAAATTACTGTAATTATGAATATTTTTGTTGCAAGGCAAATTTACAGCCAGATATGTCACATCAAAATTATTTTATTTTATGGGTAATTCTAATTTTGCAATACATTTCTAGAACTTCATTTTCCTGTTAAACAGGATTTTAATTTGGAGAGTCTACTACAGTGGTTGTGGTGGATTATTTTAGAATTCAGAGATAGATTATGAAATGCAAGCATGCTAAATCCTGATCCAAGACTGAATAGCACAGCTGGGAATGGTGATTAATATAATGATAAAGGTATTGGACAGTGTGTCAGAAGAGGCTGTGTTGTCTCCAGTGCCTCCCATGTACTCAGATGAGGCTCCCTCTGCCATAAAAGGGGAGACACAAGCACCTCCAGAGAGCTCAGCCTTTGAGGGTATTAATCTCAGAAAAGAAAAGAAATGTGGGGTGCGACTGCTCCCAACATGCGTACCTGGCTTGAAAGCCAAAAGCAAGACAGTGGGTCTTTTTTATGACTTTGAGTAAATCACTTTATTTCCCAGTGCATGTTTTTATTTAGTTCTTCACCTGTACAGAGGTAAATACAGAGAAGTTTGGGGAGAATATATTCCCTGATGGCATTTAGGTTCCCAGAAACTTTGGTTTAATGGTCTTGCTCATTAATAAGGTGACAATTTCCTAATTGTTCTTTTTATTACTACATAATGTCAGGTAATCTGCATCACTGCTACCACCTCTGACCTTAGCTCCAGGATTTTGAGAGCAGTACAGACTGCAAAGCGGCCATTTCCATGGATTTAAGTCTTGTGGAACATACCACATTCCAGCCACCGTACCATATTTTAAGAAGACCTCCATGTTTCTGAAACATCAGCCTCCTTAAGGGGGCTTAAGGCCTCCAAAGCTTAAGGCACAGCTCAAATGTTTCTGAAGGTGATGTGCAGCACAGCACAGCCTGTCTTCTGTGGACAGCATGAACGAGTTCATGGCCTTTTCCTGCCCCATCCCTGATTGACATTGGGCAAGTGCAGCAACTACACCCAGCTCCCTATTCGGCACAAGGCTGTGACCCAGTACCAGTGGAAAGAGCTGTGACCTGAGGCCGCCAAAAGCAGGAATGACCTGCTCACCTTTGTCTTCGTATTTAGTTACGTTAGGCTCCCTCTCAGGAGGAAGCCAGAAAAACAACCCCCTCTCTTGCCAGCTTGTTCATTAGCACTTAATGGGACAGGCTTGACCCGGTTTCCCCGCGGCTTCCCCCCCTGTTGATTGCAGGGGGCTTGAGGCATGTGTGGCATGCAGGGCCAGGCTGTGGGGCATGCTCTTGTCCCGTCCCAGGTGGAACCAATGACCTGGGCTGTTTTTTTCAAGGAACAGCTGCAGGCTGGGGCCGGAGCTGGGGGTTGGCTGCAGCAGTACACTGTGTTCCAAGGGCTTGCACTGCTGAGATGCGAGTGAGAGGTGCTACAATCTTTCGGCCCCCTGATATGGTGATAGAGGGTACTTTTGCTCTGCATCCCTAAAAGGTCTCAGAAGTCATCACTGTGGTACTCAGGAGCTCTCAGGTCTAATAGCCTGTCCCTGAGAAATAAAATTTTTGTTATGTCTCCTTTTTCTGTTGCAGAGAGAGCTGATAAATATGGGGGGTGGAGTCACTTCTACCGGAGACTGTTTTTCTGCTGGCTCAGGTGTCTGGCAAAATTTCTCTTCTAAATTTTAGGTGCATGCAGACAGATCCAGAGCATGGGAGTGAAGAATCAGACCAAGATATACAGCCATTCCATAGAGTAACCGCTCTCACTGCCTTCCCAGTTCACAGCTATTCCGTGCAGTTTTTGTTGTATTTCCAGATTATTTTCACATCCCTCATCTAGACTTTAAGTCGAGTGGTGAGGCACTGACTCTGACCAAATGGTCTGCAATGGGATTTTCTCTTGGTGAAGTGCCCAGGCCAATGCAAATGAAACCTCTGGTTACAGACTTCCCTGCCAATGGCTTTACAGCCAGTCTTACCCATCCAAAGGCATGTCCTTATGTACAGACTGGCGGGTGAAGCTGAACCATCCTGTTTCTGAGGTGCCATTGGCAGGATCCTAACCCTGAGCCTTTATTTTAAAAAATAATTTTAGTATTTTCATTCCCAAATGCAGAAACAGCCAAGAAGCTTCACAGTGGAAATGGGCTGTGCAGTGTCTCTCTTGCGTACACACTTTTCAGTGAGCTGTTTTTTTCTAGCAGGAGTGTCATGACACCCTTGTGACCAGGCTGCTGGGGTCAGAGGGTTCCAACAACTGTAGCGGTGACTGGAAAGAAATTACTTTTCAGACACTGGAAGGGTTTAATGAAGAGCAGAGAGTAAAATGGTATAACAAAATACTGACATGTCGTTAACTTCTGGATTATGTCACAGCCAAATTGCTTTTTGACAGTATTGCCTATGGTCTGGCCTTGCAAACATCCCCTCCAATGAGGCTAATTCCCATCAGCTTGACGGCTGAGACGTGATAGTCCCCCTGGTGAGGTATCAATTATTTATTCTGTGCACTCCAAAAGTCAGTGGGTCCCTTTGATATGCAATATGACTGTTAAATTAGCTGCTGAAGGACTGCCGCTGCTTTTCAAGCTTCAGCCTCAGCGAGAGACTTTTCCACCTCATTGCTCCTTATCTCACTCATTTCCTCATGCAGCAAAGACCATTTAAGTGATTACGGGCCCCGGGTGTGCCTTCCCACCTCCACACTGCAATTCGCTGTCCCGAACTTGCGCCGGTGCGATTGTTTTGTGTGGGAAGCAGTAAATCAGGCCTCTGAAGTGTTAGTGCTCCTCCATGGGATGCTGTCAATTATTTCATCCAGGAGGTGACTGTCCCAGCATTCCCTTCTGTTGTTCTTCTGCACAGGCAACTTTTCAGAGTTGTCCTTCTGTAACCAAGGAGGTCCACTTGAACCACCAGGGCACAGCTCCTGCGTAATTATTGTCTTTCTTTCTCATATATGGCAAACTAAATTAAATTCCTCACGAAATTCAATAGCAATTTAACTCAGAATTAATGTAAATAGCCAATTAAAAATATGCCCAAGAGGAGATATTTAAATACACACTTACTGGTCATTTATATTCTATTACATTACATTCGGCTGAAATATCCATCTGTTATTTAGCTTGCCCAAGACTTCTCATTAAATAAAATTGTAACAGTTGTTATAAGGCAGAATTTGCTCATGCTGGTCAATAGCCAAATATTTTATTACCTTTAAGAGTAAAGATAGGAAAAAAAGTGTGTTATCTCTTGTAAAAAAATATTCCCTCTATTTCTTTTGAAAATGTGAGGGGAAAACCTATGCATTTTTCAAATTTTAGAAGTGCAAATGATGTCAGTCTTCTTGGTTTTGTGTCAGACCCCACATTTTCAGTGGACTACTCAGACTGAGGGATAGGTGTCATGGTAGCTATTTCAGGTGCATAAAAATTATTAATCTAAGGATGTGTCTACAACAGAATTTGCACTGGGAGAGCATTTCTGAAATGCATCCCCTAAGCACCTCCACTTTCCATGGTAGGGTTCACATCACCAAGTAGTCTCAGAGGCATCAGCTGGATCTCTTGCTGATAAAACTCTGTGAAAGGGTGTTTCCTAGGGACACATCTGATGTGCTAATGGGATGAGACTAGAATGAGATCAATGTGTCTCGTGTAAACGTCAAGTTTCCAGCATCTGGTCCTGTTGCACTGAACTATTTACTTAATGGTACATGGCCTAAGTCAGTACCAATCCTCGAAGCTCACCTTCCATTGTGGACACGTCTGGATACATCCTAGGTAACAAACTTAGAAAGCTCAGTCCTTTGCAGTTCAGTTTGGAGAAGGTGACTCCACCCCAGGCTTGCATCTGTCTATAATTCCATCAAACTACCTACCAGTTAGGACCATGCCTGTGGAGGCAGCTTGGCCTGCTTTCAGGATCCAAAAAGTGCTTTTGCAAAACATGTATCAGTGAATAAGAATCTCTGCCCTCTAAACTGGAGTTGCAGCTCATGAGTTCTGTCCCTCTTACATGCCACGAATGCCCAGAAATGTGCTTCCTGGCATGGCATGACATGTTGGCACAAAAAGTATCTAGGACCCAGGACTTGAGCAGAAACACCTCCTAATGGTGCTGTGTGCACCAGAAAGTAATTTCTGGAACCAAAACTATGTAAGCAATGTAATGTCTTCTACTGACCTCTTTCTCCCCTCTCAACTCCCAACCTTATAAATAACTCTTACTTCCACCTTAAGGATTTTTCCAGAGCCCTGCTGAGGCTTTTGGTCTTCCTATTTTTAGCTTTCCTTTATTGACAGTGGTTTCCTCCTTCTCTGCCTATTCAGATTGCAACCTAGAAAACACAAAGGTTATTTGGTGTCCAAATTGCCTTTCTGTGGACAGATCTGTAAAATTTCTGAAGACAAAAAGAGAGGTCATGATTTCTTTCCATCACAGCTGGCATATACATCCTCTGTAAGTCACCAGGGGAGCCATGTGCTGTCTGCCTTCAGAAACTTCCTGAGACCCAGGAACACGCTCTCTGATATCCAAATACAACCAATCATCCCTGTGGAAGCCATCAGTGAAGTCTGTCATGCACATTCCTTGGAGCAGGAGGGCAAGATGCAGTTTAGATAACTCCAGCCAAAAAGTATTGTCCCTAAATGCATAGGAAAACTTCTAGATTTTGATAATACAGGTAACTTCCCCTATTTTTCAGCAGGCATCACTGAATCACGAATCTTGATCTGTGCACATGAACTAGATATAAAATTGTTATTTGGACAAATTGCTTGCCATGTGTTCGGATGTAGTGTGTGGTAGGCTTTGTGGGATCATGCCAATTTTGGTGCAAACAAACTTGTGAAGCTGAATGGTATGCCCGTATAATTTATGGAGCTTAAGGGAAGACATAGGAGTAAATAGATGGTGTCAAATGTGGCTTTTTCAGATTAACCAAAAGAGGAAAAAACCCTCAAACCATGGGTAGTTTTAGGAGCAGACTTTTATACTTTACAGGGGTAGTCCTTTCTTGTGGGATAATAACGCAGAAAAAATGGAAAACAGTGATAGTGTCACTTTAAGCCATAGAAAGATAACTTTGACAAACATAATCGTTTATAAGAACTTGTATGTTTCCTTGATGTTCTGCTTCAGGCACAGAATTTCAGACAAATCCAGCAAGAGAGCTCAGATGACAGAAAAAGCCACGAATTGCGACAAAAATTGATTTTTCAGAGGTACGTGACATAAGACCCGATTTTCAGTCGTGCTTAAAGTGGGACACATGATTAAAGAACTTGCTGAATCAGAGATTTTGTGTACAAAAGACCAGTTATGCAGCTAACGGGCTGTGCAAATAGGCTGTGTGATGTCCTCGTGCACTTGTAGCTATGTACAGAGGAGCTGCGCATTCATTGCTGCTACAACTTACATGAACACTACCCGGGAAAATACAACACGTGGTATGGCAGCAGCTCCGAAGATTTTCAAGTGTGAACTGAATTTTGACTTCTACTTTGCCTCCACAGGTAAGATCTGCCTTGAAAAGCCAGCAGGTTAAATGTGGTCTGTGGTAGATTGATCCTCCGGGACTTGAAGTGACTCAGACATTTGATCTGTGGGAGTAATTGATAGTAGCGATAGGTTGCCGTCCAATCTTTGGACCAGTGAGAAGATGAGGGTGATAGCACAGTTTGTGGGTGAGTTTCAAGGCTGTTTCTTGCCAATGGAGGAGTACCAGGGTGGCTTTTGTCCAAGACCGTGGTGAAGAGCATACTCCAGCCACTCCCAGCCTCTGCTGTTTCTTTTCTCATCCATGCCTCCTTCTCCTCATCTCCTAACTGTTCCAACCCTAACTATTTGCCAACTTTTGAGCTGTTTATTCTTCACCCAGCCTCCTCTCCAAGTCCTTGGTTCAGTCTCTGCAGCACCACAGGGGGCAGAGCCAGTGGCCTTACTTCAGTTATAGTCTGTTTCTCTTTCCCTTGCTCCCCTTGCAAGGCTCCTAATTCTCAGGTTCTTTCACCATGACCTCCCATATTTGCACCCGTGCTTATCTCCTCTGCACAGGAGATGGGCACTTCCTTCTCCAGGAAGCCTGGGTGCCAGGCAGGGGGATGTCAAAAAGCCAGGAGGCACAGGCACCATGCCCTCAGTTTGTGCACTGAGAGCTACACTGGCCACCAGCAGCAAGAAGGTTTGGTAAGTGAGAGCTTTTGAAAGGGTGAAACATGCTCAGAGCAGGTGAGACTCCAGGAGAATTTAACAACCACAGTCAGGCAAGATGAAGACATAACCACCATCTCCCCCACAAACGAGTCTGTGAGAATAAACTGATTAATAACCACATCACAGTGATGAGTGACACAGAAGGGAACATGAGGAAAGGAACAAATCTGCCTCTGAGAAAGGCTTGGATAATGTGTGGTAAGTGGGGCAGTGGGCCATGCATTGGATAATGAGAAACAAAACGCAGAACACCTGTTCACTTGGTGGACACCATCCTTTCTGCGCCACTCATCACAGTGCCTGGAGGATATCACAGCAACCCGACTTGAGGGCAATTCAGAGGAAGAGGTTAGAAATTTAGTTGGTGGGGACAGGTTGTGTCCACGTAGCCTAAGCCAGGAGGTGTAAATACTCCCTTACCCTATATTTAATGAAGTCCAGAAGCTTCTTGCAAAGCTTCCAAACTAGAAATTTTGCCCCACTTTGCAGGCTAGTGCTCCTTTAGCGTAGTTCTGTCGGCATGCACAGCATTGTATAGATTCAAAGCAGCACCTCCCACCACACCCTCGAATGCATAGCTGGGGCAGACGACGAGGCAGATGTGTAAGACATTTGTGGTATGAAATGCTACTGAATAAGCAAGCAGCTGTGTACTGATCTAGCTTCTTTTTCCAGATGGTCGCAGCGAGCAGCATCCTGCAGGGAGCATTATAATGGTCAAGTCCTGAGCTGACAAAGGCTGAGTAAGTGTAATAATATCTGCGACTTGAAAGAAAGGATTGTACAATTCTTGCCAAGAACAGATGGCAAGATGGAGTCCTTAGCCACAACTGATACCGACCTACTAGCAGGAACCATAGATCTTTATTGCAAATATATCTTATAACAATTGATGCAATCCCTTAATCAAAGAGCCTTGACTGTTCCTCTAGTTAATTCCCCCATCCAGTCGGCATTACCGGGCAGTGTCTGGTATAAGGCTTAGCCACATAAGCCTCTCCTAGATTCCTATCTCGTGAAGATGCTGGCTCGTATCGTGCATTACATCAGCCCAGTCAGATTAGATAGAGAAAGGGGCTTTATTCAGGCTGCCTATCAGCAGTGCCTCACGTAGATTCTGTGACTCTTAAAGGATCAAAGGACTGATAAGTGATCCAAAACCCAGACGTCATGGCATCAAGAGACGTACTTGTGGCACAAAAATTAGGCAGATCCTCTGCTGGAAATGCCAACCAAGGCCACAGCAACTACTTGTCATGTA
>VYZQ01039533.1:14120-43416 GCA_013400655.1 Mystacornis crossleyi
CATTCAGTGCAAAGGAAAAATCTTCCTCATAGCATGCATAAATAATATGTCCAACCCATGTCTCTGCTAGTTTCCACAGCTGAAAGTGTGACTATCGTTTTGGGTATGAAAAAGATGTTCTTTTTATTTTTTGATATGCGACTTCAGTAGAACAGGTTTGCTTTTGTCAGTTACACCCAGGCTGTTACTATAAAGGTTATGCTCCTTTAGAGGAAGTTTACCTACAGAATATTCAGTCCCTTATACTTAAAAGTCCATACACAGTTATGAACTACCAAACTGCTCTTAATTGACCTTACATGGATTAGGTGACTATGGCAGAGCATAACCAGAGTTAATGTATGGAGAGGTGAGAAGTAGGATTCCTTTCTCACTTCATGAGTGAAAAGAATATTTCCCACTACTCTGCTGTGATCCTCTTTGGCTGGTGAAGGTTCTGCCCTCGACCTCAGGCTGCTTTAACCACTGCACAAGTGTTTTGTATGTAACATGGTACATTCGCCTTGAGTAACGAACCTGCAAATACTTTCACAAATGTTACTGTAGAGATAAAGAGAGATTCCAATAAAGAAAATATTTCTTACCCCTGAAATTTTGTCTTGCTGTTTGGAGATGAGCTGAAACAACAGATGCTGCTTAACCTGGGGCACTGCTTCTCACCTCAGCTACAGGCAGAGGTCATGAGCACAGACAGTGCAACACAGAACTCTTTTAACCCCTTTCCACTGAACAAAGAAAGCAGATTATCTTTGAAAACATGTTCCTGAGAACACACACAGTTTTGCCAGCTGCCAACATGGCTCCATGTGACACAAAATGCAAGCAGCAGAATTTCAGAGAAATTGAAATTTGTCCTTCAGTAATTCACTATGCAGAATCTCCCACAAAGTGAAGGATATAGAGGACACATACCTGCACACAAAAGAGTCTGAGAAGGAAACAAATAAATAAATAAATACATACATACACACATTAATAAAAGCTAAAGTATTAAACACTTGATGATTTCAATGTATGTCTAAAAAGCCAGGGCTAGCATTCACTCATGAATTAAAACCAGAAATTCATTCCAGTGTACATCTGTGTGAACAAGACCAGCTCAGGTCTTATCTCAAGGTAAGAAGACCACACCACCTCCCAAACTTAAAGGCAAAAATGAATGCTGTTAACTGCCCTGAGAAAAAAAATCAAACGTATTCCCTTGTTGGCCAGAAATTTAAAACTTCAGCCATTATGTGATTTCCAGTAACTCTCCATGGGGTCACTACACCTTTCGTAAATAGTGGAAAGACATGAGTGTAGAAGAAGTTTCAAGGAAAGTTTCAGTAACTGCACACTCTGACAGAGCCTCCCTCTATGCTGGGACTTGGCTCCCTTTCAGCTGTAAGCACCACCAAATGAGAGCAGACCAATCGCTCTCCAGAAGAGCCACTGTAAAACTGAGTTGAACCACAAGCTTATCTTTCTGATATGAAGACTGACTACCCTTTTTCAAAAAACAGTGTTATGCCAGGTTAGTTAGCCTGCTTCCACAAGTCAGGGTCAAATTTCCAGATGTGGGAAATGAAAGTCTAAAAACAATTGAGAAACTTGAAAAAATACTCACTGGTAACTATTCTTATTTCATTAATTGTGGGCCAAAAGCTGCACACTCATGTATAATATCAACTGATACACAAATCACACTACCTGAATTTCAAAATAACTAGTTTGGGTAAAACCCTTAGTCCTACCAAGTCCATCACTACTGACTACTTTCCTGAGGCCAGATCTTATCCTTGGTATTTGGAGAACCAAAACTGCCCAAAATCTACCCTGAATACCCGGAGATATGAGCCCAAACAGAACATCAGACAAATAATGCAGTCTGCATTAAATAAATAGGCCTTTTGCTTTGCTTTGGGATAGTTTTGCCTTGTCTGTTTTAAATCTATGTTTCCAGTGAGGTCTATTTACTACATGAAAACTGTTGCTCCCTCTACATTCTGATGGAATGTGATGCACATCTCTTGTCCTAAATGCCATCAATATACACATTTCATTAGGATTAAGAAAAATCCACAGAATTTGATAGAAACTATATTCGTACTAAAGAGGAATCTTGTTTGTGTTGCCCATAAATATTTACATTACCTATTTTATCAGTCACATCGGAACGTGCTGTACAGCAAGGCACTATAGAAACAGAAAAATTACAACATCCAAAGAAATCGATATGGTCTTTGTTGGACAATTTTCACACTTTTTGTATTTCAGGCAAGGAAATCTATACCAGTACCATACAAAAACAAAACCACAAAAACCAAAACAAAAAAAAACAAACAAAAGTTTCCCACAACAACTCATAATCTTTTTACTCTTTAATTTTAAATTGTAAATATTTATAGTCCATAAGCATTCAGAAATTCTGTTAGAGTTGACGGTTTATTTTCTCCAGCAAAAGTAACAATCTATTTCTTGGGTCCAGGTTCAGTAAGAGCTCAGTATGATGTTCTTCTGAACAGAGTTAGTTAGGAAGAAAACCCTTTATACTAGTGTGGACATGTAAAAGTTGACTGTTACAGAGCACCTGTAGCTAAAGAGTTAAGTTTAACAAATTATTTTAATTATGTTAAAGAATGTTTAAAACCTAATAGTAACGAAACATTTCATTCTATAGTTTGATCGGAACAAAAGCAGGAAATTCAGAGCTGACATTCCCACAGCAACCTTAACTCTATCCCATAGTGTATATTCATTTCAACTGAGTCTTTGTTTCTATGACCTCATAATATACGTGAAATGAAGGAAGGTGCTAGGAAAAAATCCTAAAGTTCATATAAATCAGTAGTATGTTAAGTTCCATTATGACAGCAGTAGCAGTTGAGTGGAGATAGCATTCTGTATAAAAAAAATACACACGTTGACTAGTCCGTGCATTCATGGAATGTTATTGCCTGTGAATACACGCGCTCTACCAACATTTCTGGTTGTTCCCCTTTCACATTAGGACGGATACTGTATCCAAACCTGGATGCAAGAAACCTAGAAGCTGAAAGAGCCTATTAGGTATGGGGCTCCAGACAAATCTTACTTAATTTCATCCAAAGTTGGCTCCTGGAGGAGTACAATCATTTGTGTTCCAGCTCAAAACTAATAACCCACCAACCCCAATCTGGCTCCATGCAGACATAATCCACATGTTTCTGCAGTGTGTCCTCAGAACCAGAGCACAAGGAAATTCACTACAACTGCTCCCCTGTGCCCCTTCACTGCATCAGGACAAGTTTATCTCAGCCTATAAGCTCTAGCTCTTCTGCATATTGACCTGCCCTGGGCTCATTTCCTCTTGCCCTGCATTTCATGTTAGACTGGATGCAGAGTCCAGATATGAGTATTACAGACCTGATATGTACATCCTAATAAGACTATTTGCTGTATTGAAGGTAAATGTGTTGCAGAGCTGCCCTTGGGAATTTTTTCAGGAATTGGCCCAAACCCAAAAAATCCAGTGCTGTGCTGCACCTCATAAGTCATCATTTTGCATTAACCACCAGACCTGAACGGGTTTTGTGTATGTGTTGCCCAAACAGCCTGTGCTGGGAGACACTGCAAGGTCTCCACATTGTACTTCTCATGCTATATGACAACAATTGGTACTTTCTGAAACTTGAGTGCAAGTACTTCCACACCTGTATTTAGGCAAACATTTTTGTATGATGCTGAAAGATGGCATAAGTATCTAGAGCTCAAGTTTAAAAACACATTAGATAAGAACAGTGAAAAGCATGTACAAGGGAAATACTTCTGGCTGCAGAATATGGGTATTTCACACCTGAAAACTCAGAATGGCATCTCATAGCACCTCATAAAGCAAACCAGGCACAGGTCACAGATATGCGGAAATAAAATCCAGCAAACATAACCACCAAGGAGGGAAGGCAATACAAGTGACTTTGCATTTCTGTGTTCTAGCAATGGCTGGAAGTGATTTGAGGTCTAAAGGTAACTAACAGGAATCTCAGAGCTCTCATGTCAGTGAGAATGGCTGCTCTTCAGAATGGAAAAGTTTGAGAAATTCATGAACACCAGCACAGCTCTGGCCATGCTCCATGCATACCTCCAAGGTATACTCTGGCTATTATTAATCAGGAAGATCTATATCACCTTAAGATTTGGAGATTTTCTTTACTGGAATGGTGCATTAAAAGTCTTTGCACAAGCCTAGAATCTATATTTTGTTTCCATGAAAAAGTCAAAATATCTGTCAAACCCAATCTTTTCAACTGGAAAACAGGATTTAAACAAGCACACCTCTAACTCAGGAACTTAAAGGGTGAAAATTCCGATGCCACTCTGCACAGTGCCCTCTAGGGTCTTCAGTACTGAGCTCCGGCTTTGCAGACTGAAGGGTAAGTATTTCTTACTGGACAGAACTACACACAAGAGTCTCCACTCATGAACTGCTTGTCTTAAGACAAATAGATTTTAAAACCAAAATATGCAGGTGGTCTACCATGAAACAAATCACACAATGAGAGGCACATGAAAAATCTGCTAATTGCAATTATAGTGACCAAGAACTAGATACTGTAATTTTCTTGAACTCGTTACAGATCTCCCTTCAGCAATGGTGGAAGTTCACTGAACAGATGGAAACTGTACATAGTCCAAAATTGTTGCAATGTTGCCATTTCTATTCTCTTTCAAAATGTACTACAGTTTACACAAAACATAGAGACCACATATAAATGTTTTCTTTCACCTCAGCAATTCAGCATAGCTTATTTCCTTACTTGGCTGCAAAAATGTTCATTATTTCTAAGTACTGTTAAATGGACTGGTTATCATCAGTATTACAGGGAGATAATAATCTGCTGCTTCCAATGGGCAACTATACAGTGTTTTAGACAGTCATTGCTCAAAATTTGGTTTCAGTTTTTGTGTTGTTCTGCTTCTGAAACAATCTGAAGATTACAGAAAACTATGGTTTGGGAAAGGGTTAGGATTAGGGCATGATTTAACACTACTGAAAGCAGGTGAAAGATTCCCACGAACTTTAATGACCTTAAAAATGTTCTGACATTGTATAATGTAGAAATTGGCTATACTGGTTATCATGTGATTGGAGACATGCTGCTCTTTCTCCTGATATCTAAGCAAGTTTAGCTTTTTCTTATTGCATGACAGCAGCAGTGTAGACAAACACTTGGTCAGGCTATTGCTACGCAAAAAGGCAAGTCTAGATGTGGAAGATTATGTGAGAAATGGAAGAAGGATGGAAGGTAAAAAAATGAATTAAAAAAAAGCACTAAATGTTCATGTAGGCAAAAGATAAATTTGTCTCACTTAAAAATAGCTATGTATGACCTATTTTCCAATTCTTTCAGAATTTTATTGAAACCTGAAAGACGATTCCTGAAAGTATTACAGGAATTGTAAGAAAAAAGTGCAAATCATAAAAAATTGACTAATTTTTCTATCAAATCCAGTTACGAAAAGGTTGTGGATATTTTAGAATTATCAAATGTTGTACCGGTACCCATATAATATCCTGGAAAGTTTAACCAAATTACATCTATAGGTGAAACATTCAGCATGCAGATTTGGTCCACCTGATGATTCAAGATAATCATAATATTTACCAACTCAGATAACTATTTCAAGCTGAAAGGAAAAGGGTTCTATTTGTTCTGTTTCTTTCAGGTGCCAAAAAAAGATTATTTTAAAATGGTTTGTTTCCTCTCAGATATGACAGGAAGTTAAAACAGACTATGTGGGCACTGACTGTGTAAACACAAATCATTTTAAAGTTCTGTAAATATATCAACACAGAAATTATGCTATGTTTTTCTCTTTGGAAAGGCAACCAGCACAACATAAACCTCACCAGAATCTAACAGCTAACAGTTACATATAGAAGGATGTTTTTCATTTGTGATAAAGCCAACCATAATAAAAAGTTCCATCTTGCATGGCTACATATAAATGCTTTTATATAAAACCAGAAAGATAGTGAGGTACCTTCTGCACCTATGGCACGGAAAATACAAGCCTTTATTCAGTACTTCTTTACAGAATTAGTGCAGCTGAATGATGGCCTCAGGCTGGCCCAGAGGAAACAAACGAAACAAAAGTTAAATCAGTTTCTTCGAATTCTGTAAAAACTACTATAATGGGATATGCAATGTTGTGAAAGTTTAGGAAATATTGACTTTTCAGATTCTGCAGGATAAGAAACAGTCAGATTAGAATTATTGGTGTAGTGGTGCCTTTTGTTTGCGTTTATATTTCATATTCAGTTTGCATTTTGTATCCCAGTTGGTTCATTCCATGTACCCCCTTCCTNGCGACAATTGGGTCTCAGGTCACTGGAAACAGCACTGAACAATAAAGACCTTTGTTTTATCTTTCCATTCCAATAAAAATTGAATTGGTTTCAAAAATTCTAAGTAACACATAGCAGCATCCTAACAGTTCATGTAAGAGCATTTTTATCTGTGCATCCTTAGGCACATTCATTCCCTATTCCTATATGTTATTGTCCTGTAAAAACTAGTGCAACATACACATTAAAATAACATAACAGATATCATAATTCAAAAGTCTCAGGAAGGAAAATTCCTTCTAGATAACAGTATGTACTAACAGAATTCAATGCCTAAATAAATGGATTTAGAGTTTTAAAATGAACTCATAAGATGTAGCAGATGATAAAACTATAGTGACTTTTTTTGCTAAAAAGATAGTATTTTTTGGCATTCTATACAATGTATTTCTACTAAAATGGCCATTTTTCCATGACTTATTTCCACTTGTTTTTGTCTCATAACGTTCAGTTAAGAGGCATAATAATACGCTTAACTCCAGTGCTTGTCTTTCCTTTGGACTGCTGTGGTGAATTCAGCACTTGGACTACTAAGCGATAACCACCTTACTCCTGACCTCACTTACTGGAAGTAAGTCTCAGTTGTCACTGGACTGGGTCCCAATGCTGCAGAAAATTCAGGCGAAAACACACAAAATTCTAGCAGCTAGGAGATGGTATGTGGGGTAAAGAGGAGATTGGTTGAAGCCTGGAAACTGAGAGATGTGAATGTATGGCTGTGAGCTGTCACTGGCTGCCATGGACACGTCACTTCCAATCAAACTTACTAACTACATGGGAAAACAGTTTTTATTTTCTTCAAAGCCAATCATGTGCCCAAACAACACTGTGAATCTGGACTGAACTTCTTCTGTGACTTCATTTTAAAACAAGGAACACAGCTTTTTCTCAAATTTCTGGAAGGCTAAGGGCTTAGAAACTTGCAAAAGATAAAACAAGGGGAGAGAAAGAACTTTTGATTCTCAATTCTAGTATCAAAATCAACTTAATGGTCTCCTAAAAGAAAATTAGGTTATTCTAAATATTTCATAAAGGAAAATCTAGTATTGATAACTTTCTCTTCTTGGGTGATTTTCCAAAGTCAGAAATAAACAGATGTGGGGTTTGATTTGATTTGAATACTTCTATAAAAGATAGATGAAACAGTAAAATATCCAAGACCATAATTCAATATCAAAAGGCAAAATATGTACATTATTTTTGAGTATTTTCCTGAAAAACCTTTTACGGAATAACTAATTTAGCTTCAAAATTTCCTATCTTATCAACTTTCTATAACAGGAGATGTTTGGATGTCCACAGAGAACCTGTGAAAGTTCAATAGAAATTCTTATGTTTTCACTACATAATTTAAAGAGAACAGGAAGAAAACATAGTTGCTTCATTCCCTAACAGACTGTAAGATATGCAAAGAGGAAATCAGCTTGCACAGTTTTGTAACTACACCTTCACAGAGCAGCATCAGAAACTGAAGATGTGCAGCTGAACCTCAAAATACACCTTGCAGCAGATGTGTTTGTGCAATGCTCCAGTGACCATATCACACCTACAGTATCGTTACACTTGGCTATGTACAAGTGAAAAGAGAACATAACCCATGTCAAAGCTTAGAAGCAGATAAAAGGGAATATTGTGCACTTCCCTGGCCTTTCGACTGGGAAGCCCATATCCAACAAATACCCAGTTACAGTGGCAAAGAAAAGTTAGATTCTATCACCCTGTGGTTTTATGAAAAGCATGAGAAAGTCCTTAATAACTACATATTTTCAGAAATATTTAGGGATTTCTGTCTTTAAAAAAGTAAAATTAATGTCTTCTTCAGTTTGCCAATGACCCTTAGTGTATGCAGAAGTGTATACAAATCTGAGACAAAGTGAACTGTTTAATAGTTTTATTATTAGTTTCTAGTGGTATTTTAGTGTAACGTATATCTGAGACTTGACTTAAATCAGACTTAATTGAGCAGCAATATAAAGGAAAAACATAAAATGTGTCAAGAATGGAGAACTCTTACTGTCCTTGCTCTGGCAGTCAGTGTTCTTAACAGGAAGAAGAAGCAACTGCTTTTACTGCCACCAGTGCACCCTGCTGCACAACTGCACAACCATTTTCCAAGGGTGTGCACCCCTCCTTTCCAGAATTTATTAGATTCCTGTGTTACAGGCTGGTGTTCACAGGTCTGTCTTACCTTCAAACTGTATTTTTAGTAGTTATTTAAAAACTACAATTAGTCAAAATACATGTCTTCTGTGTAGTCCAGAGATAGGAACTAAATGAAGACATCCACTCTAGTTCTTACTTTCTTTAAAAGACACTTAAAAAGAATGCTAGTGTTGCAGCATCAAATGAATTGGGGGAAAAAAAATCAACCTAACGTTAAACCCAAAATACACAGAAGTAGGAATGCAATGGAGAATGTTAGCAGAAGGGAAAAATTAAAAAAAAAAATAGCACATGTATTCATCAGATGAGGAGTATGGAAGAAAAAGAGGCTAAAGACAATGGGAAATTATATTTATATACATATTGACAATTCCGAGTGATTAGTTAGAGCTGAATATGTGTTAGGTTTGACAAAATGCTGGAGGTTAGGATTGCTCCTTCTGTTTTCTTTCTCTCACTGAATTTTCTGCTGTATATTGCTAAGAGACAATAACAACCGGTACTTAAGAGAGACAAAAGAAGTTGCCATGGTTCTGGGGAAGGGTGAGGCTGGCTACTCTCTTAGCTGAAGGGGTTTCTCTTGGAGAGGCAGAGATACCGAGATATTTGGGCTGGGGGGATGGGCTGGGTGTAGCTCCTAGTTCTCTCTCGCTGTCAGCATTGGGGAGGAGACAGGCTATGGTCGCTGTGGGGAGAGTTCAACACCACTGCCAGGCTGCATCTCCTGCAGCCACCTACCATGAGGGAAGTTCGGCTTGTGGGAGCGGCCGTTCCACTGTAACTGTATTGACATCCTATCTCACTAAAAAAGGACCCTTCACCATCTGCTCNTAAAGCAAAGGAAGGTAGGACTGCATATTAATTTATACATATATGTATATGCTTCTCACAATCACCATGTGAAATTTCTTAAGACTATTACCTTAATGTGAAAATGGAATATGTGCTTCCACTGTCTTATTCAGTCCATTTTCTAAAAGTTCCATTTTCACTCACAATATTTCAGTCAGCTATGGCTAGATTGAAAGTGAGGTAAACTAGATTCTAGTATGCATTTTCAAAATATAGTGACATAATTAGAAAAAAGCAGAAAATTAATCTATTACATATATTATTCTTGGGCTTTTCTGGAATGCTGCTCCTCTATGGTTGTGTCCATCTTCATCAACTCAGAATATGGTCTGTTGCATCTACTGCTTTTCAATTATTCATAGGAAAGGGGTTGTTGTGCTAACTGAAGTTCCATATGTGAATGCAGGAGTGGGGGAGATAGTATGCAGTACCTTAACAAAAGGTTCTGCCAGTGGTTTCACTTGCCACACATCAGATTCAGACACGCTAGTGGGAATATGTTATTCAGGATCCCACTAGCAGCTGGATAATGGGACCAGGCATTAACCACGTGGTTGTTCTCAGGAGTCAACACCACAGGAATCAAAGGAAGAGAAAAACTAAGAAAAATCATGGCCTGGAACTGAGTGAAGGCTTCCACATTAGCCAAGCGTAGATAACCTGTTAGGAGCAAGAGGAGAAGCTACAGCTGGGTGATATCTTAGGAAAAGTAACAAGACCTGTATTTGGAAACACCAGAATGTACAATAATGATTTATTAGCCAGTACGTGTGAAATGTAGCTGATGCTGTTAAAGGAAGATAAGCAAGCTCAGTGAGTCTGTAATTATTTGCAGGGGAGAAAAGGAAAGAAAAACACGGGCCACAAGCATGTGATCTGAATGTAGAAGACAATTCTGACCTCTGACAGCAACAAGACAAGGGGTGAATTCATTGCACTCCTACTAGAAATCATCAGAATTTTTTCTTCAGAAGTGAAATAAAATAAAGCAAAATTCCAAATTTAAGGAATTGACACACATAATCCAAAAGTAAATAACAAGGACATGGTGTAAGGTAATACAGTGTCAGTCTTATTTAAAATTCCTTAAAAGCCTGATAAGGTAAAAAGAAATAAGCTGTCAGGGACAGGCTGGAATGCAAATAAGTAAAGGACTACAGGATTAAAAAGGGAATTTAGATAGAACTCCAATACAATATAACACTCCACAAGTACTGAGCACATGGAGAGAACTGACAAATTTATTCATCAAAGTAAATGATATAAATGAACCTAAAAGCACTTGGACATTTTTACGGTGAGCAAGAGAAAAGGGTATTGAAGGATACGATAGATATAAATCAGACAGAAGGGGATACAATAAACTTAAAGAAGAAACTTCTTGATTCAGATGTAGTTTTCCAGTTCAGAAATTCCTTTTTTACCATATGGTGATTAAATGAACTCAACTTCTTTTATCTTAAGTATCTCTTAAGTACCATAATCATAGCTCCAGAAGTTATTATACACTGTCACATGCAGAACCCCCCAACAATTTCCCTTTCCTTCTGGCCACAAAACAATCCTGTGTTCATTGCCTGACAACATAACATGTAGCATTAAGAGCAGAACTCATAAGATCCAAAAGCAACAGTTTCCCCTGACTTGCACAGAAAAGCCCAAGCAAGCTGAATGTATTTTTCAGTATTGACAGAACCAGTCACACATATTCCCAGTAGTGTGATGGAACAGCCCAGAAACATACCAGCAAATATATCATGGCAAAGACCTTGACTTAATTCTTACTTGTATCAGTTTTAACTTAGTAAAAGGGCAGAATGGATACAAAATTGGGGGAAAAAGGAAAAAATCAAAATTACTTCCTTTAAGCAGAACAAGTCAACATTTATCTTGCAGAAGCCTTGTAATCATGATCACTAAGAAATATTAGAAGCTGCTGGGAGGGCTAGTACATGGTTATTCCAGATAATAGCTCTTCTACTGTTTATTTGTTTAAAGGAGAGGTATACACCACAAAATTTGACATATCTTTGATGTTTACCTCTCCTGCACTTTAGTCTTTTACTCCATCTTTCCTAAATAAATGCACAGAACTCGGAGTATTGCTAGCCACACCCATCTAGGGGATCAACAGTGCATCATGCATTTTAACAGCTAGCCTGACAGAGGCTTGTAGTATTATTCTATGTCTTTAAGTATTTGGAAACTAAAAGCAAAGTAAGTCCTCACTCACTGTAGTGTGGCAGGGATGCACCTCAGAAGAAACATAGGATAGATATTACACCAACATTTGCATCTTCTCTACTTTCACAGTATGAACTACATAGGCCTTACCACATATGTTAAGTTCTTATATATCTGCTGTACCAGCTTTAGCTTTAGCAATGGTTGACAGCTTGTGGTTAAAAAGAAAGTGAAGAAAAAGGCTTCCCTAATTTCTGATCCCCTCTGACATTTAAATAATTTCTTGTCTGTACACAAAGTTTAAATTTCCTTCTTCTTTCTGTTGGAAATATGGCAAGGAGAATAAAAAAATAAGCTCAACAGCTGTAACAGTCTGTCCTTGCTTCATATGTCCACAGGACTTTAGTTTCCAAAAAAAAAATTAAAAAAAAATACAAAACCCAAATATTGTTAGGCTGGCAAAATGAAACATATGATTTTATTCTCAATTCCCTTTGTTTCAAGCTGGTTCTCATTACAGTATTAGCCTGATAGCCCTAAAATCTGAAAACTTCTGTTCATCTCAAAATATCAGCAAGGAGAGCATAGCTCACTACTTTCTCTTGCCCATAAGCTTCAGATATGACATGGAGGAATCCCTGTCAGCCAAAAGCAGAGTACTCAGCCTTCAAAACTAGCCAAATGATCATTTTTCATCTCTTAAACAGCAAAATAAATGTGTTTATTAAGTGGACGTCTAATTGGAGATTACCAGCAATGGTCACCAGCTCAATACTTCCAAATTTTTGTGGTTTTCAAAAAATGCCCTGATTTCCCAAAGCTAGCACCAAGCACACCTTACCGAAGGTTCCAATACTCTGCCACTAGTTCTGTGGTGACAAACACCAGTAAAGATTTTATTGTAAGCCTACAGGGAACACTTTTTAACTTGTACTCTTGCCCTTCCAAATTCCCCACATAAAAAATCTCAAAGCATAACCATGCCTTGGTTCCGTTCTCTATATACCAGTCACTTTTACTTTATGTCTAAGCAATTTCCCACCGATCATTCATGAAAATAGAATATTAACTTTAGTTTTACCTAGGTTTGTCTGATATAAATCATATTTTTTGCACTACCCTAAGAGACACAGAGCTAATAATAAAAAAATCTCAAATTAGTCTTACCACATCCTACATGATAGTATCAATATAACTGGTATAAAATCTAAATAGATAATCAATAGGGCAATTATTAACAATATGCAAAAGAGGAATTTAAAAGAGTTGTTCATGGAATACTCAAAGCAAAGCACTGGAATTCAGGAAGATTTTATATATTATTATATCCAAGAAAAAATTTGATAGGATTTTCGAAAAGACACTTGTTCTCTGTGTTCTCTGAAGGACGGTGGTAGAGCCAGGCAGAAAACCCTGGGCTATAAGTGAAAAGCAGATTGCATATTGAGTACAAACCTTCAAATATCCAGTCTTCACTCACTTCTTACTTCATGGTACTTACATGCTTCTACTCTCTGTTTCTCAGACAGCTGCATTCACATTAGGCAAGGCACATACAAAATTTCATCTTATAACAAGTGATGGATACAATTAACTTCTCTAATACAAAGACTCACTTGAACGACCTGCTAAGGTCCTTGGCAAGTATTAGGCTGATGCTCACTCTGTTGTGCTTCGGGATCTGATCTGTCTCAAGGAGGGTCTCAAAAGGGCAATTGCATAAGGAAAACTTGTGCATGGAGAAACAGCACAATTTCATGGTGTGTACTTAGCTTGTATATGAATTCTCAGACAATATTTTTCTAAACCTTTAATTTCAGTGTTGGTTGCTCTTTTTCTATCAGTTCCTTTTCACCACCATCACTCCCACCCTTAGCGTGGTAAATGAATCAAATAAACCCTGAACAAAAATTTAAGAGTAGACTCCTTTACTGTTCAGTGTCTGCTAACTATATGCAGGTTATTTAGGGTTCTACAATCCCGCACTGACTAATTTCTGTAAGCATTCCAAGAATTACAGAATCATCTTGAAGTAAAAACAGCAAATCTAACATTGCTGTTTGAGATGGTCTAGTGACTTGACACCAGACACAAATATTACATGATATGTCAGTTCCCTGATTTGAAGGGCCTAATTCTGACTGCCTCAAACACAAAAAGACATTTACTTCTTCAGGCTTCATAATCGAGAGACTGTCTCTTACAGACTTGTTTCTAAACTGTCACTAGATCACTGAAAGTAGGCAAGCAAAAGTCTTCCCCCTCTCCACACAGCTGTATAAATGCTGCTCACAATAACTTGTTCTCAGAAATGTGGAGCCCATTTATTTTTTTCCCAACCCTAGAAATCAGAAGGAGAAATTAGGTCCAGATCCTATCTAGCCCCTGAATTAACACACAGACTAGTGAAACTAATTTGGAGGTATATCACACTTTTACTGCACTCCTCCACTTGTACCCATAGTGGCACTAACAACTTTATCTCTCTGGGGTTTTTTTTCTCTCTGTTCATTATTAGACTAAATATTCCTTCTAGCTAAGTCATTTTGTACAGTTAATGAACACAAGCATTACAAGGCTAAATGGAACCAATGTTTCTCATTGAAGAGATTCTTTCCCTCTAGCTTCACCTAAAAGACAGTAACAATGAACCTGAAACTAGCTATCTCATTGTTATTGATAGAAGTGGATGCCAAAAAAGGGGGAAAGAAGAGAGCATGGAGAGCACACAGGAGAATGCAAAACTATCCATTTTAAAGCCTGTTTCAGATCACGTAAAGCTGGCAGTGCATTTGGTTAATCCCTCTAGTGCTTCAGTGAAAAAATCCCAGCTGGATACAACATCGAAGGCTGCCCTTTCTTGTGGTTTTTTCAATTTCTGGCAGGATATTGTCAGACATGCAGCATCTGTCCATCCACAGATTGTGGCTGTACATTCAGTTGAACTAAAACAGTTAACCGAAAAAAAAAAAATAAAGGTAAGGTTCAAAGGGCACCGAATATCCAGGGCTCTTGGAATTCTGCAAGTGTGGGACTCCTGATTCTGGCTAGCTAACCTGGCTGCAGAAAACACTGCAATCGTTTGCAGAGCTTTCATATCTGCACCCAAGATAAGTTCATATCTTTCATATTGTTCCACCCAACCAGTATTCAAATTTCAAAGGCTTGATAATCAAAGATTTTTTAAAAAGTGGTTTGTGCAACTTGGTCCCCAACCTTGCATAATAAGTGAGACAGGGGAAAAGAGGGGCAATCATCATTCAATAAAAATGCATTATTATTGACACAGCAGTGTAAGTGCCAGTGGAATAGACCTACAATGCTGTCTTCAGGATGTATTTGTAAGGATAAAGCACAATTTCCTTTTTCTATAACTGCTATGGTTTTTTTTTCTCCAAGAAATATCTAAACAAGTGTCAGCACAGGCAGAAACCTCCTCCTAATGTGACGGAAACCTGAGGCACTATACAGATGCAACCCAGTATCTTTTAGGGAAATAGTATGAGGTTAAGCAGTACAAACCTGTTCCACTTCTATGTGAACTCTATATTGCTGCTTGTTTTTCAAATAATTTTTACTATATCTGGTGGTTTCTGCCAGGATTATATGTGAGCTTGGTACAGTTAAAATATAAATATAAGACAAATAACTGCTCCAAAAAGCTCTCCACGTCAGCAGATAAAATGGATAAATAGTGAAAAAGAAAAGTAGGATTATTTCATTTTACACAGAGGGAATGAAACCCATAGCTCTATGTTCATTATTACTAGGTTATCAAAAAAAACTAAAACCCAGAAAAACACCAGAAACAAGATCAGGCCTAAGCACGAGCATTTTTTCCTCAAACTAACTCCTGTCATAATAAAGAAGTTGCACTGTCTGTGGAAGGACAAGTAAAATTAGAGCTAATAAAAATATTTGCCTGGAGGTCACTTAAGAAAGATGAGTGCCTTCCATTAGCTATTTAAGATGCTTTGATACATATTTCATATTTCATAGTGTCATTGTAAATAAAAGGATCCTCATGATGCTGAAGTAACAGTTTATAGTAAGAAAAAAAAAAGGGGTTTTGTTTTTTTTTTCAGTGCTACAGTAAAGGAGTTAAAAACAGGAAATCACATAAACATGGATATCATGAAAATTTGTGCTGTGCTTTGGAGTTCCTATAATAAAGGGAAGAAGCCCCAGAATGTCTTTTACACTGTAAATGCTTCTTTGGAGTTAGTCACTCTGACTAATACAAAAACATATTTGACAGAAAAATAAAAATAATTTAAAATTACATTCTTCCAGTTTTTAAGTGCTTACCATGAATATTCATCAGGTTGATCAAGTGTTTGCATAAGTGATGAATTCAGGTTAAAAGAAAAGTGTTTTATCAGCCTTTGGTCAGATCCAATATTCTCCACCAACTGAGACATAAACCAAACAGGCTCAGCAGTGGAAATGTGTTTTGCTCTTTCTGTCCTAAGCTTTTGGGTGAATATGTTTCTACATGCTTAAAACGTTAATCATTATCATAAGTTAGAAAAAAAACAAATGCACAGAAATTTTATCTGCCAATGGCATTTTAGGAGTTTCCTACAAAATTATACCCAGACTAAAGAGAAATTTTAAAAAACAGAAAAAAGTGCAATAGATTAAAAGGAGAAAGCCCCTTAAAAACATTTAATCACTATACAATGTTGAAGGACTCAAAAAATTTAAAAACCTCTTAAATTTCATGGTGGGTCTCAGATAAAAACCAGGACTCCAAAACTTCAAATGCAAGTGTTGTCCATTATGCTTCTAAGCAAACTTAACACTAAGACACATTTTCATCCTGCTGGCACTAACACTTCCTTCTTCGCTTGAAAATGAAAAAGAAATAACAAGAAAGTCTGCCCCAGTACAAGGTGAGAAATGTGGTTCTTCATTAAACAAAGGGCTGACAATTCCAGTTCAAAAGACCTACTTTCTTGATTAATGCTAATCATCCCTTATAATTGACAATAAATCGATTTTTAAGAAACTAGCTTTTACTGTATTTCACTATTGTTAGTTTTTCACAGACAAGTTTATTAAGCATAACTTTTTGTCACAGTCTCCACCAAGGGCTTTGATATCTAAGCTTAACTACTTCACTTGGAACCACCTTCCCTTGGAACTATTTCATTTGGAACCTTTAAAATAAGGTGTAGGACTCCAACAATAGGCTGTAAAAGGTGTATTCTGAAACTTCCAATCAACAGAATTTTAAATTAACTGACAAATACAAAATCAGTGCTTTCATTTAGATACACCATAAGGAACGAGACTGCAAAAGTGCAACTGAGGACAGAAGGTACATGACTTGAGTGAAATCCTTAGCTGTTAAGAAGCAATAGAAGAGAACATCATTTGCCATTAGATCCTGTTTTCTAATAGTTTTTCAAGAGAAAAAAAAAACTGCCTTTATTTGTAAATATTTGTCATAAAAATAAATTTCATAAATTGCTTTAATGCATTTTTTTTAATTTTCAAGTAAGATCCATAATATTGATACAGTTGGAAATAAAATGTAGGACAAGCTAACAACTTGAAAAAAAAACTCTTTTCATTTAAAATGTTTTGCTTGTAATGTTTACGAAGTCACAATCTCCTACACAACTAAACAACTGGGAAAATTTTCAAGTACACTTCAACAACACATCCAGCAAGACAACATTCACTAAGTTTTTAAGAAAAATCTCTCTTGATCACTGTTCTTTTAAGCTTCACTGTCTCTCCTTCTTCTTGGAATATTTTCATTTCTGAAGCAGCACCAGGGTCCTTGGAGCTATACATGTAGTGGGCATTTTTCACCATGTAAAAGGGAACCCAACTTTGTCTGAAACCTGAAGGTTTTGTTTTAAAACAAAGAAAGATATAAAAGGTCACCCTTACTGCACACTTCAAGAGTGATAACTTCCTATGCATTAGCTGATATATTAAGTCTAGGTAGAAGACTATAATATTTTGCTCAGAAATAACCCTGAAGAGTTGCCTTGAATAGCCCAAGGCCTGCCGAGTGCTCTCTTTATTACATTTGCAAACAACTTAGGTTTTTTAAACTATTGAAATTAAAATAAATCTCATGCTTAAGTCCATGCAAAATGTGCATGGACATATCTATTTCATAAACTGGAATACGCTTTCCGTACACGGTCCTTTTTGCCTGTTTGTGATTTCAATCTACAGACATTGCACCATTAGAATAGACAGAAATTATGACATGAAATTGAAATGATTTTTTCTGAATTTAGGGGGAAAAACCTATTTTAAAGCAGAGCAGAGGTCAAAAGTAAATATGGTGCTGACTCCCATCAAGATCTCTATGAAGTCAAGAAAATGTGTTCTAAATGTTAATGTGTTTTAAAAAATCAGGAAAACAAATCAAGAAAGGAAGAACAAGATGGAAGCAAGGTATATGGGGTAGAAGAGCTATATTATTGAAAACTGTGAATGAGCTGTCTATTCTTGTCTACTTCCATTCTATACGGAAAATCTATTAATTTAGGTGGTTCTGGACTGAAGGAGAAGCAAATCCTGTGTACTTTGCAAAAAACCAGAACAAATCCTTTACCCAAACACATTATGCTACAATGGTTCTATTCTCTGTAACCCTCCCAGCAAAGCCCATCCATCTGACTACTTCCTAATCAGACCTCTGACAGAAGCCTAAAGCAGGAGATGGAATTTCCCTTCTCAGTAAAGAAACAGACGGGATATTGCTGCAAGTAACCAAAGTGTAATAAACTTATAATATACATTTTCCCTACTCTTGCTGTCTCTGGTGAATATTTCAAGAAACATAGCTGGATTTAAAACCAGGATAGTTCATCTACTAGGGCGATGACATCACCTGTAGGTCAATTTTTGAGGAGGCTAAACCAGACCTCATTATGTATAGGGAAAGATATTACTGTCAAGCTTTTTAGAACTGTCAGCTGGATACATGTCATTAAGAAAAAGGTTGGGGGTTTTCACTAATGTAGCCTTTAAAAGGCAATGAGCCTCCTCATATGGAGGCTGCTTTTTGACAAAGAACTTTGAAATGAATGTGTCAGTTGTGTGTGGTCAACTATATGCATGTATATGTACTGGGTTTGGAGGACATTTGTGGGCATAGAGACTCAAAGAATGGATTGCAAGGAAGGGGAAAAGAAAGGATTTCTGTTCTAGAGTACAGCCTACATTTTATTCAAGTGAATAGTAGTCTTCATGTTGATTTGAAGAGCAGTTGCATTCTACCCAAAATGAATGTCGTGGGGTGAGTTTATGCTGTTATATCCCCTATCACTGGNAGCGATAGATAGCAATCTCTAAGTACATGTACTTGGTACAACTGGCCACATTTGAGACCATCTTAAGACTGATTTCAGCTGCATCTGTATATTAGTATTGTGTTACATGCATGTAATATATACTTACATTATTAATTTTTATTGATTTAAATTTTGACTGTAATACTTTTTTACATACATTTTTACAATGAATAATAGGAACAGTGCTGCAAGCAGGCATTCACATATTTCTTTCACTAGGATCAGCATTAGATGCTTGCTTGAGCAGAGAGATTGCACTACATGACCTCCTGTGGACCCTTCCAACCTTAGCCATTTTGTGATTCTGCAATTCCGTGAATTATTGAGGTATTGCACTATTTACTTACATATTTTAACCAATATTCTTAATGATGTAATTACAGGAATCACTCAATTTTATGATCAGTTGGTAAATTTAGAAATGCACATGTTTAAGTGTCTGCCTGTGTAAAACTGCATAGGCACAAGTCCCAGATTTTGGAAATGAGGTATACAAATCATGTGTTCCAAAAAGTAATCAAGTGACAGCCATTGAACTACAAAAGATACTTACAAATTATTCCCTTTTTCTACGTTATCCTTTCAATCTTCAATACACAGAGTGCAACTTAATCTGAAAAGTTCTGGCACACTGAATTATGAGACTCCATCAAAACATTATATCCAGTAAGACAGATAATTAATGTGATAAGAAACAATGGATATTGCAGTGTAACTCACTCTGCTTTCCCTGACGGTGGCATACATGAATTTACACCAGCATAAAAACTATTGCAAAACATACATCAGGCTATTTGTTCATANTAATAGTATTGTGTTACATGCATGTAATATATACTTACATTATTAATTTTTATTGATTTAAATTTTGACTGTAATACTTTTTTACATACATTTTTACAATGAATAATAGGAACAGTGCTGCAAGCAGGCATTCACATATTTCTTTCACTAGGATCAGCATTAGATGCTTGCTTGAGCAGAGAGATTGCACTACATGACCTCCTGTGGACCCTTCCAACCTTAGCCATTTTGTGATTCTGCAATTCCGTGAATTATTGAGGTATTGCACTATTTACTTACATATTTTAACCAATATTCTTAATGATGTAATTACAGGAATCACTCAATTTTATGATCAGTTGGTAAATTTAGAAATGCACATGTTTAAGTGTCTGCCTGTGTAAAACTGCATAGGCACAAGTCCCAGATTTTGGAAATGAGGTATACAAATCATGTGTTCCAAAAAGTAATCAAGTGACAGCCATTGAACTACAAAAGATACTTACAAATTATTCCCTTTTTCTACGCTATCCTTTCAATCTTCAATACACAGAGTGCAACTTAATCTGAAAAGTTCTGGCACACTGAATTATGAGACTCCATCAGAACATTATATCCAGTAAGACAGATAATTAATGTGATAAGAAACAATGGATATTGCAGTGTAACTCACTCTGCTTTCCCTGACGGTGGCATACATGAATTTACACCAGCATAAAAACTATTGCAAAACATACATCAGGCTATTTGTTCATAAGCAAGCAAAAATAGTTCATCTATTCACTAGACAAGGAGGAAATACTATAAGCCAAAGAGTGGACAGAAATCAGGATGCCCCAAAGCCTTCCTGGAGTCTTACCAAAGAAACTTTGGTGTGGGGAAAATGGCTTTCCACAGTCGACCTTTTACAGTCCCTCTGGATTTGAGTGAGCAACCTTAAACAAAACCTTAAAGTACTTAGCTCTTTAAAAGAGGGTGTTGGACTGAAATGCTTAACCATAAAGACCAGCTCGTCTTTCTTTTAAATCAACAGTTGTGTCCACTTAAGAGGCACCAAAGGGGCACTGTGGTTTTCTTTTAAAGGTTTAAAAAGAGAAGCAGTAAAAGAAAGATATCCTTGTATTTCCTTAAAATTGCTACTACTTCAGGAGCTTCTGAAGCACTGGACTGTTTTATTAAAATTTCCTCTTGGTAGCATAATAGTGTTGCCAAAAATTACTGCTCAGTGCAGTGATCAAAAAGTTACTCTTTTTCTTAGAAAAGCTTTGAATTGTTTAGTCTGTCCCCCCAACAGTAGCAAGTGAGCAAAGGGCACGTTTTTAAAAAATAAATTAGGACAAATAAAAAGCTTAGCACAATTGAATTGGATTCCTGTCTTCCCCTGGTAAATATATCTAATATCACGTGCCTATTCAGAGTGGGAAGAAGGGATTTCCCCTCAGTAACCTCTTGGAGAGAGAGAGAGAGAGAGAGAGAGCGCAAATGCAATTGTTCCCCATCTCATTGTATGTGTTACTCAGCCGCGATGCCAGCCACATGCTGATTATCTCTCCTGTTACATAAAATGCTCTCCTGCAGTGCCAATTGCCTGCCGTGTGGTCTGTATCCTGTTACATAAAGTGTTATCCTGCACCACCATGTGCTGTGCCAAAGTGCTATTCTTTGCTACCATGCTCCCTGTCTTCGCAGCTCAGACGCCCTTTGTTTCCATGCCTGCTTCTGCCCACATCTTAAAAGCCACCTAATGATTAAAACAAAACAAGAATACTTCTCACTAAAGAGTGATATTTTAGTTACATTGTAAAACAAGAAACAACACAAATTACTGTTGCTCAGGGATTCTGGAGGATATGAGAATGTTGCACGAAAAATCGCATTAAAGACAGAGTCACTGCAAGGTCCTCCATGACTCAGACATTGCATCTTCACACTTCTATCATTTATGGGTCAGTCTGAAAGATGGAGTTTTATTTGTCTTAATATTTTGCAAAGGAAGTCCTGAGATCAGCTGTACTGTTTAAGATTAAAGCACCATTGGAGTAAAACACACTGAGAATAGCTGTCTCTCATGATGTGTTGCAATAACACATTGTCAAAGAGTGCTGCTGCTCCAGCAATCTGTAAACATGCTATATCATCAAAACAGTGCCGGAGTGATGATGTGTTACTGGAAAGATGGCAGCAGTATAAGAAGAGCACATCTACAAGCAGAGTACACCTGACTACCGACTGACAGCCAACTCACTGCTCTTTTGGGTGGCCTAGCAGGAATGACACTGCTAAATCAACTGCACTGGCATTACTGTTTCTGGCAACCAAAAATGGCAAGTCTTACATGCACAAAGATAAAGGTTAGGCAAAGGGTCTCCTAGTTGAGGAGAGACAAAAGAGAAGTTGAATAATCAAATTTTTGTGAGGCCACAGAAAATAGAATCTTATCTCCCAGAGCTTCTGGCCTTTTCTAAAACAGTGCTTTGTTGAGAGGGAATAAGAGCCAGCAACATTATATATTATCACCTGAGCCCCTGTATGAGGCTAAAGGACATTTTAGTATAAATTCTACAATTTGTTACTTTCCGCGTTTTTAAAATATTTCTCAGATCTCAAATAACCCTATTGTGTTTGGTAACATGTTCATCAAATATCAATGCAATCTATCATCAAGAGCAAAGAAGTCCCCCAAACAAGAGCAAAAATAGCTCTGCCTGGTCAGTCTTGCTTACATAAGGACCAGGATTAACTTGAGGGATGAGAGTTCAGCTTCACAAAATTGAACAGCCTCAATCCCAGTCACATGATGAAGACTGGGGAAGGAAGATGCATTATTTCTTTATTCAAATGGTCTCTTGAGACTTTTGACAAAGAAATGGGGCAAAGTCCTGATGCCAGATGTGAAGCATGCAAAATGGTTTGCAACTATCAGTTTCCCAGCAGTTCTAAATCAGAGCTCATGCTACAAGAGGCATCTACAAAAAACTAACCAAACAAACAAACAAAAAAACCCAAGAGAAAAAAGTACAGCCCAATAAAACCTTTTCACACTTTTAGTCTTAGAAATTGCTATTGGTGGATTCTGTTTCTGTGAAAACATTAACAGTATCTTGCAATATTTAAACAGAAAGTTTGCAAGAAAATTATTGGGGTCAGCCCCCAGCCCACTGGGGGCTGTGGCAGGGAATCTTCCTTCAGGCTTAAGTGACAGGCTTCTCCTAAGACACAGTATGCTCCCAGTTCTGTTCCTTTGATTGATTTGCTGTTCTCCCTGCCCCTTTATCCCTTATATGTCTGTACCCTAGAATGTTCTCCCTTCCCTGCTTCCCCGTTAGCCCTCGTACCTTAGTCCCTCCCCTGCAGTATTCCTGTTGGTTCCCTTGCCCCGCTCCCATCTCTGTCCTGCTGCAGACCCCCTTTATAAATGCCAAACCCCTCCCCCATCTTGTCTTTGGCTTCTGGTCCCCTTCAGGATGAGGTGATTGAAGTAAAGTCTCTCTTGGAACAACCATGCCAAAGATCCTTCCTGGCTCTTTGGTCACCCGCAGCGAGTGTGTGTGCCTGGCTGCTTCTCTGGCTGAGATGGATGCTGCCTGCTTTCGCTCCTGTGAGAGCCTGATCCCTTCTGAGCTGCTCCCTCCGGGGAGCCACCCAGCAGTGGAGGCTCAACCAGCGGGGCAGGACAGGAGCTGTTGGTGCAGCCGATCTAACCAGCCTAAGTGCAGCGGCTGTGCCGGAGCGGTTCCAGACCCCGTGGAGACGCTTTCAGGGAGGTCGCAGCACTCCTCATCTACCACACTCCAACAGAAAATAATGGCAAGGCTCTGCTTGAAAAGATTAAAAGAGTTCAAGATTCAAATAACATGAAGAAAGTCCCAAACCCTGTCACAAAACCTATACAGAGACACTAGCAGAAAAACAATATTCTTGCCTTTATCCAAAACTCACAGCAGACACTTTGTACTCATTACCACTAGCTAGCAGTTGGGACAAACTGCTTAACTTTTGTGCTACAATGTCTCTCTTCTAGAATCATGCAAGAAAACACAGTGGCTGTGAAGACAGTTTAATAGGGAAAAAAAGGAAAATATCAATAGTAGATAATAGCCTCATGGTGTATAAACGCTATGGAAGTGATTTTTTTGTTGTTGTTTTAACTTGAAATAATGCAATCAGTGTCTCTTTTCTAAACAAGCTTTCTGCTGTAATGCTCCTTCTCCTGCACTATATATTGTGTCATACTACACCATACACTCTTTATACTCTGCTATAGCATCCCTAGGCAGAAGATAGAAAAATTCCTGGAATAATATCCCCAATAAATTACTACTAACTATTATAATTCAACATGGGCATATAAACAGCACTTTAAAGAAAATTGAATTTGTTGAAAATTAAAGCAAACCTGGTGTTACTTTGAACAAGAGGCTCACTGATTGTTTTCAGATTTCCATAATAAAATAGGCTTTTTTGTTTTATGTTTTACATACCCTCTGAGGAAAGGAATTGTACCTCAAAACATATGGGTGTTCAGAATCTTTATTTTTAAATACAATCCTCCATGCTCATAAAACCCTGATTGGAAGCCAAGAAATTTATAACAAGGTGCATAACAGCAAGCCTGAAAGAAGGCTGAAGATGAAGAAAAACAGAGCTTTTACTCATTAATTAAAATAAGAAAAGAGCCTAGAAGTGAAAGTGACCTTAATCTGGGGACAAATATCTGTGGTTTAATAGTGACATCTTCTCACTATATGAGTGGGTGTATAGGCACTGAAATACACAAGAAGACAGACTAATAAGCAGGCATTTATTTAGTGTAGCAGGCATATTGTTTTCAGTCTACAGCATAGTCCTTTCCTTTTATTGCTGTAATATATTACACTGAGAGCATGAAGAAAGGATTCTGCTATCTGAATTTTAGGGAACATTTTCATGCACAGCTTTCCTTTTAAAACACACGTTCTGTTAGAACAACAAGCTTACACGTCTTATTTTAAACTAAGTGTTATATAACCTGGAATGTTGTTAAATATTCTCTTATAAGCCATGACTGATTGTGCCTCACTAGGATTCAGTGTGTGCCTTGAGTGTACTTCAGACCTATGTAGTACATACACCACCTGTGAAGTGTGCTTCTAACCCATTAGTGCACATATGGATAAGGTTTTTATTATTGGGGAAATGGTTCATTTTACATTAAAAAAAAATGTAAACACTCATTTTTGGTTGGGTTTATGCAGCTTATCCTTTTATTACAAAAAGTCATTGCCGGTGAGGGGCAACAGCATGGAAACATGAAGATTATAATTGGGCTTTAACTAGGTTGTCCAAAACCTAGTTTTCTTCTATTGGCTAATGGATTTATTTTCCCTCTATCTGCTCTTAACTGGGAAATCTTTAGTACCTGTCTGTGCTGTATTCTGCATTTATCCTTTCATTAAAAGGTGAGAGTAATATGGCAGAGGAGGCACAAAACTGTAGTTTAAAAGAAAAACTTGACAATACAAGAAGAAGCAATTAAAAATACTATCTCTTACAAAGGAGATGTCCTGCCCCCCCTTCCTTGCTCTACTGTCTCTCACATTCTCATACATTATGTCAACACATCAGATTCCTCCCATATGCACAAGCTTAGTCTGATGGAGACATGAAACCTCTGCCTGCATGACTAAGGAGAGCATTGATGTAATTTTTATAAACAGACATCAGCAGTCAGAGTGTAGAGTTGAATAGTGAAAATCCATACCCAGAATCTGATCTCTTATATTTTCAGATGTTTTCTGATATTTCACATCTGTCTCCTCTTGATGATCCCTGTGGGCCTGGAAACCACCAGCTTTCTTCTGGGCCTAAGAGCAGGTGAGGAGGAGGAACTGGAGAACACTGCACTTCAAGGACATTCATGTTACATGAAGGCACCAGCAATTAACAGTCTGCCTGCATGCACAAAAAGCTAGTTTGTCCAATCAAAGTTGCACAGTTAATCTGCATGCACAATAGTTTTATGAACAATCCTGAACTTCACAAGTTTTGAAAGTTGGGCTCTGCAACTATAAAATTATACACTTGATATGTATTAGTAAGTACAGTAAATAGAGTATAATTAGAACAAGAATACAATGTACTATTTTTCACTGCTTTTTATTCTTACTTCCCTAGAGCTACAAAATGAGTTTCTAATGAGCTTTGGGTAGTCACATAAATAGAAAACCTAACGTTGTAATGCCTGATAGTGATCTAAACTGCTTAGATATGTTTCGTATTACACCACAAAACAGTGGTTTGTTCATGGAATGGAACAAAAATTTCATGTTACTCATACTTTGGCCCTAGGCATGCATGTGTTGAAACCATAATCCCCCAACGTATTTCAGAATATGTTTGGACAACCTAAGTTTCTCTGTGAAAAAGACCCAAAAGGAAAAACCCCTATTCATTAAAAACATAAATTACTGAGACCTCAATGTTTAAGTGTAGCCTACAGCACATAAAGAAAAATTTCCAATACACTGTTTATTTTCCCAGTTAAAAAAGAAAAAGGAAGATGAGAAGGATGTATTCAGAAACCATATAGGAAAGCTGTAAACTAGCTGTGTATGGATAAACATTCTATAACAGCAGAAACAAAATATTCTATGCCAAGGCAGGAAATCTCCTTCTTAAAAGGTCTTCAAACAGATATATACTGGTTTCACACGCAGGGGTTCTCCCCTAAGACTTGCAACAGCCGTTTTGTTTTTCACTGGTGGGGCGAATAACATGAAAAGTCAAGGAACCTGACAATAGCAGAAAGTATTTTTTCCCACTCTAGCACATCCCTACAGAGATTAGGTAGAATCCTGCACACAAAGCCTAAGTGTCATTACCCTTATACCACGTCTACTAGGCAGAAGGATAAACAGACAAGTGGACAGACAGGCTGACAGACCAATAGAGACTAAATTAATTACCAAGAGTCAAACAATGAAGGTGCTGCAGTCAGGAAATGGATCCAGATACCACAAGTTCTTTTCTAGTGTTTCAACTACAATGTCATCTTCAAGAGCTGATACTTCTTTACAAGGTAACAACTCATTCACTTGCACTACTTCTAGGTGTTTATTACCTTTTCTGCAGAAGCTGAATCATGGAATTGCTAAGGTTGGAAAAGACCTCTAAGATCACTGAGTCCAATCTTGATCCCAGCACCATCAGGTTCACCACTAAACCGTATCCCCAAGTACCACATTCACATGTTTTTTGCACACTTCTAGGGACAGTGTTTCCACCACTTCTCTGCAAAGTCGGTTCCAATGCCTGGACACCCATCCAGTGAAGAAATTATTCCTAATATCCAATCCAAACCTTCCCTGGTTCAATTTAAAACCATTTCCTCTCATCCTGGTACTTGTTACCTGGGAGAAGTGGTTGACCCCCACCTCACTACAACCTCCTTTCAGGTAGTTGTAGAGAGCAATAAGGTCCCACTTCAGTCTCCTTTTCTCCAGGCTAAACACCAGCTTGCTCAGCCACTCCTCATCCGACTTGTGCTTCAGACCCTTCCCCAGCTCCATTGCCCTTCTCTGGACTTTCTCTGGCACCTTCATGTCTTTCTTGCAATGAGGGGCCCAAAACTGAACACAGGATTTGAGGTGCAGCCCCACCAGTACTGAGTACAGGGGGACAATCACTTCCCTGGTCCTGCTGGCCACACTATTCCTGATACAGGCCAAGATGCCATCAGCCTTCTTGGCCACATGGGCACAACTGCCTCATGTTCAGCTGCTGTCAACCAGCACCACCAGGTCTTTTTCCACTGGGCAGCTTTTCCAGCCACTCTTCTCCTAGTCTAGAGCTCTACAAGAGGTGGTTGTGACCTAAGGCCCATCACCTTGTTGAGCCTTGGCCCATCAACACAGACTGTCCAGATTCCTGAAGTTTCAGTAGATTATTTTTGTAGCTGCTTAAATGCTTATTTTATACATATGGACCAGAACTGGAGCTTAAAAACAAAGCATAGATTTGAGAAGCTGTAGATATAAAAGTCCATCTCAAAGTTCTTCAAAAATATGTTTTTATGAATTTCCTTCCTTTCCCAAGTTGGGAACCAGAAATAAAAAATAAAATTAAAAAAACCTCCAGATTCCAAATGACATTATGTTCTTGGATTAATCCTTTTTGGTTTGGCTTCTTTGAGGTAATTCAAGAAATAAGCAGCCTTTTTTACTGTTTATATGAACATTGCTTGCAGGTAAATAGAAAAAGTGCTAACATTTGACTGAAACTCACAAGGATATAAAAGGTCAACTGCTAGTTGTAGAAGGTTCACTACAAGATGGTACACTAAAAATAAGAAAAAAAGTTTCAGTGATTAACTCTATTATATTTTTATTACAGGAAAATAGAACAAAAAGGTGAAAATATTCCCTTGAAAGTAAAAAATCTCCTTTGGGCAGGGCTCCATTTTGGTTTACATGCAGCACCATTTTCACAGTGTTGGCTGTGAAAAGGGATTTTTCAACTGGTCTTTAATGGAATTTATGCCGGTTTTAAGGCTTTTTGCGTAGCCAGAGGAGCACAAAGAGCCTTGATGCAAATGAAAATCTGTTCTTTAATGTGCACACTACTCAAAGTAATAAAAGTTTTATTATTTTTTAAGTTATGTACACCCACTGTGCAATATCAAATATGCATGTTGTAAACACGGTGGACCAAGTTCAGACATGATGTAAGCATGTGTAACTCAACCGACTTCAAAGGAACCACTTGTGAAACAGAATACTACTTAGCATGGCTATGAGTTGCAGGATTCGTGCTAAATTCCTGGGTCATGTTATTTTAAATAGAATTTTTTTGAGCAGTATAGTGTTACACAGCATCAGAAAGTAAAGGAGAACTGGGCTGTCAGTAATCTGTGGGGTCAAGTATCAAAAGAATTGTTTGACTTCATGCAAGACACACAAAACATTTCAAGCAGACTGAAAAGAGCAGAGAAAGAGCATGCTGAGATGTCACTTCAGAGCATGAAAGGCCACCACTGCTTTAAACAAGAAAAAGCTAATAGTTCATGTAGCTAGTGGTGTATATAAGAAAAGCAATTACTGTTTAGGCAACATATGGAGAAGAGAGAGGGCAAGGAGCAGGACCCATCACTCTTGGGAGACGGGACCAAAATCAGGAAAAAGTCATAGAATCAGACCAGCCAGACCACTGTGGCATCCACTAATGCATGGAGAGCAACAGAGCAGGTAACAGGTGGTATTGATCTCATGGATCATTTTACAAAACTCCACTCACTCTTAAACTTTTCATCTATTGCACTACCTAGCTGTATTCTCAGCAATCAAAATGCTTTTGAAAAATATACAATTAAACTGTAGCATGTAATAAAACTAGGTTTGTTTTGTTTGGGGTTTTTTTGGTGGTTTTTTTTTTTNCCAGATCTATCTTTTATCACTATTTTGTTTTTTTTTTTTTTTTTTTTTTTTTTTTTTTTGTGAAAGAAAAGCTAAGGCATTAGATGATTCACAACCACAAAGACATTTCATCATGGATCATCAGTCTGCAGGCTCGGAGCTTGAAATCCAGTGGAAAAGAAGCTCCGCAGAGAAACCACAGGGAAGCAATACTGCTGAAAAAAAAAAAAAAA
>VYZQ01039537.1:0-13748 GCA_013400655.1 Mystacornis crossleyi
GGTAGTAGCACCTCCCAATAACATATTTCAGAAGGGGGGAAAAAAACTTGTGCAACACCAGCAGCCAGGAGATGGAAGTGAGAATACGGGAGAGAAACAACTCTGCAGACCGCCAGGTCACAGAAGAAGGAGGAGGAGGAGGAGGAGGGGCTTCAGGCACCAGGGCAGAGATTCCCCTGCAGTCTATAGCGAAGACCATGGTGAGGCATGGTCTTCCTGCAGCCCGTGGAAGTCCATGGTGGAGCAGATAGACACCTGCAGCCCCTGGATGTGCCTGAAGGAGGCTTTGACTCTGGGAAGCCATGCTGGAACAGGCAAGAGTGTGAAGAGTCTTCCTCTAAGCAGGAAGGAGCGACACTCCCCACAATCCCCATTCCTCTATTTGCTCTTGTTTTTGAGAATCTTATATTTGCCACCTTTGAAAACATAAAAGCCAATCTGCTCCATGTTTTTGAGAATTTTATATTTGCTACCTTTGAAAACATAAAAGCCAAACTGAAATTAATTGGAACAAGTTATTTCATGTTGCAGTGGGGTGGCTGCAACCTTCCCTGCAAGACAGCCTTGGCCCGTGGAAGAATCAAGGAGACGATATTTGATAGATGTTTTCAGATTTTACTCCCCCTGGCCGCACATGGCCGGAGCCCAGCAGGGACTCCGACAGCGACCTGCCCCTTAGAACAGGTCTAGAACACAAAACCCCCGGGGTCCCGTGAACACTCCCCTAAGTACAGGATTCCCGCGGGCCACACTCAAACTGACCAATAGGGGACAGGACCCCGGGCACACATGACCAGGGGGACAGACAGTGAGAAACCCTGTGCCCCAAGCACCCACCCACGCCCACCTCCGCCACGGGGGAGCACCCCCTCAATTTCAGATATATTTCACATAATAAAACATGTTTGCTCATAACAACGTTTTGTTTCATTTTTCCTATAAGAGAAATAAAGTCCTAATCTTGGTTTCACTGGAAGCAATCACCCTGAACCTTCTCTTCTCCAGACTGGACAGATGCAGCTCTCTCAACTACTCCTTAAAAGAGAGATGCTCCAGTCCATTCATCATCTTAACAGCCTTAGCTGGTGTCTCTCTGGTATGTCTATGTCTCTCTNAAAACCCCCGGGGTCCTGTGAACACTCCCCTAAGTACAGGATTCCCGCGGGCCACACTCAAACTGACCAATAGGGGACAGGACCCCGGGCACACATGACCAGGGGGACAGACAGTGAGAAACCCTGTGCCCCAAGCACCCACCCACGCCCACCTCCGCCACGGGGGAGCACCCCCTCAATTTCAGATATATTTCACATAATAAAACATGTTTGCTCATAACAACGTTTTGTTTCATTTTTCCTATAAGAGAAATAAAGTCCTAATCTTGGTTTCACTGGAAGCAATCACCCTGAACCTTCTCTTCTCCAGACTGGACAGATGCAGCTCTCTCAACTACTCCTTAAAAGAGAGATGCTCCAGTCCATTCATCATCTTAACAGCCTTAGCTGGTGTCTCTCTGGTATGTCTATGTCTCTCTTGTACTGAAGAGCCCAGAGCTGGACACCAGCACTTCAGGTGTGGCCTCACCAGTGCTGAATAAAAAGGGTAGGATCTCCTTCCACAACTGGCGATATTCCCCTAATGCAGCCCAGGATAACATTTGCTTTCTTTGCTGCTACACTGGTGGCTCATGTTCAGTTTGGTGTCCACCAGGACCTCAATGTCATTTTCTGCCAAGCTGCTTTCCAGCTGGTTTATGCTGGTGCCTGGGGCTGGTCCTCCCCATGGGCCAGGCCTTGCACTTTTCCTTGGTGAACTTTTTTGGGCTCCCCTTTGTTGCGGCGGTTGTGGCCGCCGCCAGAGCGGTTGAGGGGGCGTAAGGCCCCAGAGCAGCAGCACATTCTTGGTGGGCTGGCTCTGAGGTCTAGCATCTCCCTCTAATGTGTGACAGGCTCTCACAATCCCGCAGTTTCTTAGCCAGACTGTTAGCTCCCGGTTGGCCCGTTAGCCTTTGGGCCTGTTGGCCTTCCACCCCTTTGTACGTAAATTCTCTTTAATATGTATGCATCCTGTTGAATATGTATAGATTCTAGAATGTTCTGCGTTCCTCAACGCCTCCACTGGTCCCCTTCTCTCTTGCCCCTCCCCTCTCCCACCCCCTTGGTCTACCGGTTGCCATTTTGTGCTCTCTCCGCCCCCCAGACGGCACCTGATTGGTTGTGCTCCCCTCTATAAAGCCCCTGGACCCCCAGTTTTTGAGGTTTTTCGTCCCTGGACCCTCCCAGAGAATAAAATCCTTGGAACCCCTATGGAAGACCCCTCTCAGCTCCTCTGTCTGCGGTCGGAGTCTGTGTGCCTGTGTTTGTGTGACCGTACCGGTGGTTGTGGGTGTTTGTGTGAGTGCCCTTGTGGCCTCACCCGAGTGCCTTCAACAGAGGATCGGCGACTCCGGGAGTGCCGGATCCCTCGCGGACGCTCAGGGAAGACGCAGCACTGTCCCCTCTGCCGACACAGCAGGCTGCGTCACCCCTTGGCTCATTTCTCCAGCCTGCTGAAGTCCTTCCTTGTGGCAGCACAACCCACTGGAGCATCAGCCACTCCTCCCACTTCTGTGTCATCAGCAACTAATTAGTTGGCTTTTTCAAAGGCACTAAAAAGTTTGATATAATTGATTAAACAAACCAAAACAAAACCAACAACCAACTAACCAAAAATTGGAATAATGTTTCACCATTAACAAAATCATTAAACATTTGCTAACATGTTTTTTTTGTAGAAGTTTGCTGTTGAATACAGTATCCACTCCACTTATAAAACGATTAACTTTTCCAATTCAAGCATGAAGGAAAGGAACCTTATGATTTTGGTTTTGCCAGTAGTCCACACTCACAGAAAAAGCCTGGCATGCAGGAAGAAGGGGCAACCAAACAGAAAAACTGCTGGTTAACAAGATTTAAAAATACAGTCTTATTAAGACACTAATAAGACAAAGAACTCTTTGTAGGGGTGGGCAGTGTAGGGGATGTTGTCTATTTGCCTTAGCAGGTTTCAGAGATTTCTTCTGGGACAAATTAGAGAGTTGGGCAATCACCAAAAGTAAAGTTCTGGATTTTGCACCTGGGATGGGGCTACCCTGGATGGGCTATGTACAGACTGGGAATGAAAGGCTGGAAAGCAATGCCACAGAAAGGGACCTGGGGATCCTGGTCGACAGAAAGTTGAACATGACTCAGCAGTGCCCTGGCAGCCAGCAGGGCCAACCATGTCCTGGGGTGCATCAGGCACAGCATCTCCAGCTGGGCAAGGGTTGTCCCACTCTGCTCTGCACTGGGGCAGCCTCACCTTGAGCGCTGTTCTCCACAAAAAACATATTCATTACCCAGTGTGCAACAAGCCAGTAATGACACACTTGAGAGAGACATTGGTTATTTATTCCAAAATTGTGCAAGCCTGGGTGTCTGGTGGAATTCCACCAATCATGCACACAAACTACCAAAACTTTTTACTATTTATACAATTTAGCAAACAAAGGAATTAGTGTTCATTGGCTACTAGTTACACAGTTTTCATATGACTTCATATCCTACTATTGGTTAACAATTCTCTTGCTTCTTATGCTGATTAGTCCACATTTCCAATCTTTCTCTTCTTTTGGGTCGGTGGTCTCTGAGTTGGAGGTTGTAGATCTCCCCCTGCTGGCATTACCTTTCACTCAGTTGCAGCTGATTCCAGTACAATTGCTGAGTTGACTTCATTAGTTTTTTCCTTATCTTGGGAGTTCTACCAGACGTCTTTGTGGCTCATAAATTTTGCATTCTTTGTGTCCGGTATCAGTCAGCATCCTTCTTCTCAAGCTTTGTTAACCTCCCCGTGGGGCTCAGATCATTGAAGCATGTCAAGCCCTAAACTCTACCAAGGTAATTCTGCAAACAAGTAATTTGTTTTTCTAACACAAAGATATCACTTAGTGCTTGCTTGTTAGCTATCTGTTTCACAAATTGAATCTCCCTTGTTGATTGGACTCGAAAGTATACAAAGATCAAATATGAAAGAACATCCTTTTTAAAGAAAATTTTTACATATTCCACATTTTGCAACAGTCCTGGGTGCAATTTTGGGCTCCACAATATAAAAATGACATGAAGCTATTACAGAGGGTCCAAAGGAGGGCAAGGAGGATAGTGAAGGGACTGGAGAGGAAGCTGTATGAGGAGTGGCTGAGGTCCCTTCTTCTGTTCAGCTTGGAGGACACTGACGGGAGACCTCATTGCAGTTTCCTCATGAGGGAAAGTGGAAGGTCATGTTCTGATCTCTATGGTGTCCAGTACCAGGACTCGAGGGAATGGCCTGAAGTTGTGTCAGAAAAGGTTTAGGTTGGATATTAGGAAAAGGTTTTCCAACCAGAGGGTAGTTGGGCACTGGAACAGGCTCTCCCGGGAAGTGGTCACAGCACCAAGCCTAACAAGAGCTCAAAAAGCGTTAGAACAATGCACTCAGGCACATGGTGTAACTTTTGGGGTGTCCTGTGCAGGACTTCGCCTCGATGACCCTTGCGGGTCCCTTCCCGTCAGTACATGCTGCAGCTCTCTGAACATGGCCGCCAGCGAGGCCAGGCCACGAGCTGCCTCATGGGGATGGCGGCTGCGCATGTGCAAACCCTCCCACCCCTGCTCTCTCCTCGGCGCTGATTGGTCGGGGGGCGCGCGGCGCGGCCGGTAGCGGGAGCGCCCCGCCCCTCGGCGGTCGGCGTGCGGTTGCCGTGGCAACCAGGGGCCGACGGCTGGAGCGGGCCGGGAGCTGAGGGGAGAGCGGGGGCGGGCTGGGGACGCTTTCCTGCCGGGAGGGCGCCTGGAGGGGATCCCGGCCCGTGCCCGCCGTCAGAGCCGCCTTCCCAGCGGCCGTGCTGGGAGGCGCTTGGTGGCGGGGCGGCGGGACGGGGAGGGCGGTGTGAAATCGCACGGCTGTAGGTAGGAAGGAGCTGGGGGATCGAGGGAGGGAGACCTGCCCGGCTTTCCCCCGCTTATTCTGCTGGGTTTGGAAGAAGGTCTGAGAAGGGGCTCTCAAAGTTGTTTTTATCTAGAAAGCACTCACAGTAGAAAAACAGGCAACCTACAATGTCCTTTCAGCTCTCCTTCATCACCACCTTTTAAAATCAAAGTTAAATGCAAATCCTGTAGGGATAAAGGAGAGCTACTGAGCTTCAGATTTGTTTAGTAACAAACGAAGTTTCTTCTAGCTTCGCAGCCTCGATCTTGGCTTTTCTTGTTTCTCCAAATTGTAATGCTGGCAAGGAGGATTCTCCCTGCGAGGTTTAGCCCTGGGATGCTTTTTGCTGTCTCCTCAGTTGTTCTGATATACTATTGAGGGGCTTTTGTGTATCAGCTAGAATACATAATATACACTAGTATATGTACTGGCTAAATAGGTGACCTTTGTATTCTGAGTCATTAATTTTATCCCCAGATCGTTTATGCATCCCGTTCAATACTAGCTGCTTGCCTTCTCTCTCCCCCATTCCCTCATTTATAAGTTCACCTATATGAGCCAGAGTTTGGGAAAAAAAGCTGGTATTGTGAGAGTGTCTATAATATGCCTGGGTGGGAAAAACTAACAGTTTTTAATTGTGCAGAACATGCAGTTGTGCACATGACAAAAGTGCTGTGCAGATATATAAAGAGTACTGTAGCTTAATACCACCTCCCACAGCCTGTAAAACCCGTTATGGAATGTCCTGTATTTTCTAATTTATAATCAGATTATGAACTTCCATTAACCAGCTAATATGTGTGAGAATTATCCCTGCTGTGGAGCATTGTGCTCATATTTCTGTATGAAAAAGATTAAAACTAGGATACAACCTTCTTAAGCAAACTGAAACAACAAATCAAATAGAAAAATTATTTTAAATGTTAATTATTACACCAAGGGGTGTAATAAAAGGGGTAGATTTTTATGGGCAACATAGTATCACTGTAGATGACAAGGGCATAGGTGAGGATATGTCAGATTTGAAGTACACATGTAAGCTTTGTTGAGGATCTGGGATACAAGTAGTATAACGTTTTCCTTTTTTTGTTTTTAAGGCATTCTATAACACTACTTAGAAGAGCACGTGGAATACACTGTTAAAAGACACAGCAGAGCAGCTTGACCTATTACAGAGCCATGGTTCAACTAACAACGGATCTAATTGCTAAACATGCCAGTCACAAGAATCGTAGTGAAGAGGACTTTGGACAATATCTGCAAAAAATAACTCATCTGAAATTGTCAGATAAAAATATAGATTCAATTGTAAGATTTATTTTTCATTATTCCTTTTAAACTGTCCACTATAATGTTTTGTAGTTACTGTTATGATGAGGTGTTCATAGGTGGCAAGACAAACAAGAAAAGCCAAGTTTTACAGAGTTGTTAACTCACAGCACAGTCTTTTCAATCTATCTGTGATTTATTCCTTAAATTTCAGAGGAAGTCTGAGAAAGGAAAGGAAAGTTCAGGAACAGGAAATAACCTGAGTGAGGTTGACAAATTTGGACTGGTTTCAAATTAGTCAGGTTAAAAATACACTTTTTTTTTTTTAATTGCCCCTTGGGGCTTACTCATTTAAAAAATAATCCATGAGCTTTTCATTTTCAAAGACTAAACCAGCAAACTTAACCCAGGCCTCCTTCCACTGACTTTAATAATAGGAAATGTACACAGGTTTCAATAAGTTATGAGTTAATTCAGATCCCCTCAAGGAACTGAGTAAATTTTGAAACGGCTGAGCCCTGAACAACTGCACTGTTGAATGTGGTGGATTTCTGCTCTAAAAGCATGATTTCAGTCAAGAAGAAATCGCTTGTTCTGTGTGAACAGATCCCTGCAAGCAAATGGGTTTGTTCAGCCCACTCCTAGGAACATGTGCAGCCATGGAGAGTCACTAATTGGATCGGTCCATTTGATGAGGTCTGGTTCATCAGCTGCCACAGCAAACTTTTACAGAAATTTTCATAAGGAGTGGCCTTTTACTTGTTTAAGAGGACTACGTTCAAAGAAACTCAGCATTTGAGTGCAAACTTGGGCTCAGAAGTACATTAAAATAGATTGAAGTGCAAGGTTTTGTATAAACCAGTAATTCTGTGCCAAGAACCAGTTTCCAGTTACATCAGTGTGGTTTAATGGAGGCAACTACACTAAAAACTGTGCTAAAAACTGTGCTTTTCTGGAATCCATCTGATGAAGACAGGGAAGGGAATGAAGTCACACTGCATGTGGTATATCTGCTGGTTATGCCTGTAATCCTCAGCTTCTGTTTGGCAAAATAATAATGGCAGATTTCAGTCTTTAATCTGATGATAACTGACAATATATAATAACTCCCTTTTTCTAGGAAAAGTAGTTTTAAAAAAATGTTTGCTGAAGGTGAAAATTTATAAATCCTGCAGCAGAACTTAAATATAAGAACAATCAATAGCTTCCAGAAGCAGGCAGTGAGTGAACATTAAGTAGCATGTTATTGTTTATTTCAGGGTGATTTCTCTATCTGTAAAAATCTGAGAGTTCTATATTTATATGATAACGAAATCAACCAAATCCAGAACCTGGACTTTGCTTCAAATATAACGCACCTTTACCTTCAGAACAATCACATTTCAAGTATAGAAAATCTCTCAGCACTGAAAAAACTTGAAAAACTGTAAGTTGAAAATAATGTATTTATTTTACTAGTAAAAAGAATAGTTGTGACACTTAGGAAATTTTAAAAATTATGTAGCCATTATGGTCCTTTCAGCTATTAAATTCTGCTTTTCAAATAGAAGAAATTGCTTATTATTTTTTTGATGAGTTGTTCTGTGGTAAAAGCAATTACATGATCTTGACATATATATTTGCATTTAAATTATTTTATTTTTTCAGTCAAATAATAATAATAATAATAATAATAGCAGTAGATAAAACTGAAAAAACCCTCGAATCAGTTAAGTGTACATTCTACTTGTATGCTAGGTTATTTACTTTTTCTATCATAATTTCCAAGTGTTATTCAATAATGCTTGAAAAATATTTTTCTTTATATATTGAAGCCTTGTGTTTGCTCTTACTTTCAAAGGATATTAATTGTATTTTGTGTTCCATTCTGTAGGTATTTGGGAGGCAACTATATCACTGTAGTTGAGGGTTTGGATAAAGTAGGAGAACTAAGGGAGCTACATATTGAAAGTCAACATCTCCCTCCTGGTGAAAAGCTTCTGTTTGATCCAGTATCTCTTAACTCCCTGGCAGTAAGTACATTCTGAGAATTTCAATGAGCCAATTATCAAGAGACTAGTATTTTTAGCAGAAATGAATAGGACTTGATCACTTTGTTTTCCTTTTTTGCCAGTTGGTGGCTTTCTTTCAAATTCTACCAAGGGACTCCCACCCTAATTTTCATATAAGCTAGAGTCCAGCAAATTCTACTTCATCTTTTTTTTTTTTTTTTTAATTATGAGGGAAGAAAATGAGACTAAAGAGAGAGAGGAATTAAGGAAGTGTGTGGATGCCCTACACCAACAGAATGTGGATAAACTAAAAAAGGAGTTGGAATTTTTCACTCTTAGTTTTCTTAGTCTGTTTCATTTGTAGCTAATTAGTTTGTTGATATTTCTATGATTTGATTGTTATAGCTGTTTATTTATTGCCTTTTTGTATTTCTGTAGAAAATGGAATGGGAAAACAACATACAAACAGCTTTTTTTTCCTGGATATTAAGAACAACACAATCAAAAGCAGTCAGTTTTAGTTCTGCAGTTCTTTTATGTTGTGTTATGTCAGGGTTTCAGGAAATCTTTTTGAAGTTGTCTTTCAACATGTTAATTGCTCAGAAAACATAAAACATATAGGTGAAGAGGTTAAAAAGTAGGCTTTATTTGCTAATGGATGTAGTTTTGTACTAAAAAGATTCCTCTTGCTTTATCTCCCATATTGTAGTCAGGGCTTGATGAGCCTTTTTTTGTGAAGATGAAAAACTCACTAAAAAGTGAGTTCTTTTGTTCACATGTATATCATAAATCTTTAACCTAGCTCTATTTTTTTCCTTTTTTGAGATTAAGTAATTCAAGACGTGTATTGCTGTTTTTCTTTAATAGAAATGAGTCATTACTGTGAGAGCATTTGTACTTTGTTCCTTCTATATTGGAGAAATTATCAAAGTAAAGGGAAGTTGTATAGCTATAATCTTCCCACGATAATAATGTATAATAAAGTCTTCATGTGTTTTTCAGCAGCCTGGCCCAGATTTTGTTCTTTGTGGCTTTTATTTAAGACCTTTTGATGCGGGGTTTGTTTTGTTTTCTAAGGAACGCTTTGCATTCTTAATGATGTAGCATCTTTGTGGAGGCTAAATGTAAAAAAATTCTGTTTTATCCTCCAAGTGCTAAGTGTTTGGAGTCTTTTTAAGATACAACTTTTTACTTCTTATTCATCTGTTTCTGGCTCTTTTAATGGTGTCAGAGATGAAAGAGATAAAAGCATGAGGCCGTATAGCTCTCTGTGTACCACAGGCAAATGTTTTGATGATGACAATGTCATGAATCTGACTGAGAAGATTAAGTTTATGAATTGTGTTTATCAGGATGATACTGGTAATTTCTGTCTGCAGTGTAGATCTTGGTCAAATTTTTGAAGGGGATTAGTTTTCCTGTATGAACTGCTGAAATAGAGATTTTCCAACTAATGGTAAGTCCTATACCTTGTACAATTCTAAACTTCGCTGAATTAGGCATCCCTTTTCATTTTCTAGAGATATAAACTTCATAAGTTTCATTTTATGTGAAACTACATTAGTATTTCCTGAGATAAACACCTGAACCACGTTTAGCTTTTTATCTAAAATGTAAAGATCTCTTTAACTATTGTCTGTTACAAATAGCAAAGTGCAATATGTGCCTCAGTACTGTTCCAGAGAAGGGGTAAGGATCAGAGGTATGGATACTGAGAGGTTTGTAGGATCAAGCCTGGAAGAAAAACAGTGTAGTTCAGCTGTTAAATGGGACTGCACGGGTATCACATATGGGCTTCAGCTCTACAGTTCTGATGCAATCTTCAGGCCCACAGTATAAGAAGAACATGGACCTGCTGCAGCAAGTCCGGAAAGGGCCACAGAGAGGCTCAGAGGGCTGGAGCACCTCTCATGTGGAGACAGGCTGAGGGAGTTGGGGGTGTTAAGCCTGGAGAAAAGAAGGTTCCAGGGACACCTTCTGTCAACGTTCCAGTACCTAAAGGGGGTTTATAAGAAAGCTGGAGAGGCACTTTTTACAAGGGTGTGTTGTGGTAGGACACAGGGTAACGGCCTGAAACTGATCAAGGGCAGGTTTAGATTAACTGTTAGGAAGAAATTCTTTGCCTGTGAGGGTGGTGAGACACTGGAACAGATTGCACAGAGAAGCTGTGGATGCCCCATTCCTGGCAGTGTTCAAGGCCAGGCTGGATGGGCCTTGGGCACCTTGGTCTAGTGGAAGGTGTCCCTGCTCATGGCAGGGGGTTGGAACGAGATGCTCTTTAAGGTCCCTTTCAACCCAAACTATTCTATGATTCTATAAAAAGGCAGTCAGTTTCAATGTATATTTCATACTTCAAAAGTAGAGTTAGTAGCACTTGCAGAACTCTGTAAAGCATTTGAACATGTTTAAAGAAAAACAAAAATTCTGTATTTACTAAGAATTCCTGAAATAATTGACAAACAATCTTACTTTGGTTTCACTTCAAAAGCAGAATAAATTACATTTTAGGAAAAGATGGAAAGCCAATGTAAAACAATCTGTAGGATATGTGGAGGTGGTATTTGCATGCTTCTTCTTCATATGTTTGTTCATCCTTGAAGATAATTTTCTGTAATAATTTACAATTTGACTCCTACATGGTGTGAAAAAAATACTTCTTTTTCTGCTTTTCTTCCTTCAGAAATCTTTGTCTGTATTGAATATCAGCAATAACAACATTGATGAATTAGAAGAGCTGGCAGTTTTGGAAAATCTTTCTTATCTTAAAGCAGTTGACAATCGACTTAAACATATGAAGGTATTCAAATAAATATTTGTTATATTAAGTATGGCTGATAAGAAACTAGTCACATTCATCTTTATCACTAAATTTATGAGTAAGAAGAAATTTTACTTCTGCTGTTACTAAATCTCTGGCTTGTCAAGCATGCTGTCTTTTCTCATCTAGAAATCTTACTGAGATCAGGAATGGAGAAGCATTTATCTAGGATGTCAAAATCTATATTTTTATTAATTAATACTGAAATTAAGGGGCTTAAATAGTAACCCAAATCACCAAGACAAAGTCTTGATTAAAATAAACTGTTTCATTTCTGGTTTGCATATACATTTTATTTCCTTGGTGAACTTAACTTTCATTGGTTAGTAATTATTGGAATAACTATTCTCACTACTTCTTAGAACACAACCTATATTTGATAGATTGTTGAGAGAATTTGGCAGTTCTCTTTACTAATGAGGAGATTGCAGTATTTTGTGTGCATAACCTATCAGTTATCTAGATGAATATATTTTATTTGGACTTTTTTTACACTTTAATATTAAAAAATGCTGAATGGTGCCCTTCTTTTTTGCTAGAGGACTATTAATGCTTTGTATATCAAGTCTTGGCTGGCAGTTATGATTGAATTTACATCAAAATACAATTCACGTAGGCTTTTGCTGAAGAATTAAAATCACATTGAATCTGTTGGTTACATCTAAACAGCAGAAAGCTTTTTCAAATAGGCAATCTCCCCAAAGCTTCCCTTTTTAAAAGGAATCCATTTCTAAATAAAACATATTACAGAGATTTTTATATTGGCTCTTTCTTTCTTATAAATAAAATATACTTCTGTTGTGATGATCTTAAAAGAAAATTGTCATAGCCAAAGAACAAATTAATTTTAAGAATGAGGATGCCAGTTTGGAGACAGCTTTTTCAGTATCTCAGAGGAAAAAACCATATCCTCTGAAACAGAATAAGGACAGGACAAAAAGACTGCATTATTCAGTAACTGTGTATATATTATTTATTCATTGTTAAACTTCATTATTTAATCATCAGGAAAACCAAAATTATATTTATCCAAATCAGTTAGACATGCAGATTTCTATGCTACAGGGTCACAACTTTTGAAAAATTATATAATTTGCATTTGAGTTTTCTGCTGCTGCTGCTTTCCATTACACTCAGATTAAGCTCCGGTATATTTTGAAAGTGATTGTTCTGTGTGTTTTCTAAACAATCTCCAAGTTTTGAAATATATGGAACAGGGAAGGTGTTTCTATTCATATCTTTGCAGACCTGTAAAATTAAGCAACGTATCAAATATGTTTAATATACAGTGTAATGCAGGTGGATAGCCGAGTTTCCAGCTACAATTACTGAGTTTTAAGGGATTACATTTTGGTAGGCTCTACGTATCACTAATATAAATTCTTGAATAAATAAAAACCAAACTGTTGAAAAATGCAGTAAGCCATACAAAGTCTTTTTTTTTAAAGTCAGTTTTAGCTCTTTGTAAGAGGCTTTATTTAGCTCACAGTGGACATCTAGTCAGAGAACAATCTTATACAGCCGCTGACTGTTCAAAAAAATAGCTGAGGGAAGTTTTGAGTGTGTTTCCACTTTCTTGCATCCCTGAATTTCATGATTGCATGGCATATATTATTCTACACCTGTGAAAGCTGCAAGGATTTTAGGGGTATATATGCAAGGTATTTAAGTGTGTACAGTTCCATGCACTTAATTGGTTCTGCTGGCTGAACTTGTTACACACAGCAAAGACTCTTTCACTCCCACACAGGCTGCCTCCATTCTCCTCCCTCTTGCCCCTCTGTTATCAAAACTCTGATGTATACCTCTTTTTCATGCCAAAAGCACCATGTTCCCTCTTTTCCTGTTCTTGCTTTCCCCTCACTGCCATCAAGAACTTCCCCAGGAATGTCTGGCATTGATCAGAGATCGTGGCAGTGCTGCGTGACAGGGAAGGGTTGGAGAGCTCTGTACCCAGCTGTGCTTCACCCGGTGGGAAGACAGACTGTAGAGGAGCTATCTGTGTCTGAGCAGGTCTGGTGAACTGCAGGAATAACATGGAATCTTTGTGAAAGATGAAAATATGAAAGGCGTGAGAAATGCATGAAACACAGTCTTATGTAGCCTTTTTTCACTTTTGTGTATTTAGTATAATTATTTTATATTGAAACATTTATCTCAGTTTTTTCACTTTATTATGAAAGCCCATGTTCCTTCGCTTTTCAACTGTGCCACCTTGATTTCAGCACAGTTGGAAATTAGGACTAGTAAATTCAAGCAGTTAAGGTTGTGGGTAATTCAGGACTCTGTTAGCATAATTAACAGACATCAAGGCATATAACCTTGTTTCACTTGACTGAAGTTTATATAAAGCAGTCTGAACAGCAGGCAGAAGAAAATCAAGTAATTTTTCTGAATTCATGCAAAATAACTATGACTAGCTACCACACGCAAAAAGTATGTCTTAGTTCAGATATCAAGAATATAATTGATTTTAATAGAATTGGCTTTTCTTTGTTTTCTATTGCTTACTACTTCATTTATTCATCCTACTGAGGTTCTGGTTTGCTGTAGTCAGGATCACAAGGTCTTCTAGGCTGCAGTGTATTTGGGTTGGAATTAAGGAAATTCCTTTAAAACACTATGTCTGTTAAAAAAAACCCCACAACTATTCCTTTTTACAAAAAGCCAGAATATAATTTATTTAT
>VYZQ01039542.1:4836-20460 GCA_013400655.1 Mystacornis crossleyi
TGCCTTGCCTAGATGCTCCCCATAACATGGCTGGTTTAGGGTGCCTTGCAGAAAAATTTATTTTTTCTTTTTTTCCTTTCTAATGCAATGAGCCATTTATTTATGATGTCCCAATCTTGTTTAAATATCTTTTTTTCTCTTTTTCCTTATTTTTGTACTCAGCATTTAGATGGTATGGTACACCTCTCGCTGTGTCTCAGCAATAAAAACACATAATAAAAATATATAAGGAAGGTGACAAAAAACTTGCTCAAAAATAAGAAATTATTAATGCAACATTATTCTAGAAATTTCTGTTAAGTATGAAATTAGTAAAGTCAAGTATTCTAGTGGTCCCATAATGACACAGTGGTTTAATTTAATCCACTGAGCCGTCACTGAATCTGATAAAGGGTTTTCCAGTAAAAAAATATAAGGGGAATCACCATGAATGGCTGAATCTTAGGCAATGAGAATTCAAAAGGAAGGTTTTGAATGAAATCTCAGTTTCTAACTTCTGGGAATTTCAGCAGCATTTAGCATTTCTTTAAAAGAAATTTGGATTTAACTGGAGATAAAATAAGCAGCTGCAGATAGCATGTCTTACTTATCTAAGATGATTCTTCTCTCCATCTGAAAGGAGACACAGGAAAGAAAGGCAAAATTCCAGAGTGATGACTCCATAAATGGTTTATTTAGAAACTGAAACTTGACTTTGTTTTCTTGCAGAAACCAAATGTGTTAGTTTGCTTTGGATACAGTATATTGACAAAGGGCGGGTTGTTTCTTTTTTTCATCTAACCCTGGTTGTGGAGATAGAGAAAAAATAATCTGTCCTGAGAGTAAACAGTGATCCAAACCCTTTGTTTGCTTGAAATGGCTGACCTTGCTAGGAAGACGTATCTGCACAGATGATGGTGCCTCCAGAAGGAGTTATGGAATCCTGGCAAGAGACTCAAGGCCTGTGTGAGCAGTGCCAAGGCTCGGTTCAGCTCTGATCCAGAAGATGTGCAGCCCTGGTGTGTCCAGGGAAGTCTGCTCTGCACAGCCTGGCCCACATCTCCTCCTACTGAACTGCTTGTGAGGGGAACGGATACTCTCTCCAAGGGGAGCAGGGAANGCCAACATCCTTGCCGCCTGTAATGGCACAGCCTCAGTGGGAGTTTGCTGATGGTCACCCTTCCCGCAGGCCGGAGCTCTCATGGCCAACCATCTTCTGACGACAGACACTACGTCTCCTCCTCTGGTTGGTGTGAGAAAGCTGTGAGGCTGTGACACAGAAATCACCTTCTAGCTTGCTATTAAGAAAGTTTAGCAAATTGACTGCTGCTAAAATAAGAGATATGAAAGTTCCATCTTGCAGTTCAGTCACACGGGGCAAATCTCACAGGCCTGACGCAGTCAGAACACCCATGGAGCGCGCTCAGCAGGAGCTGACCCGCAGGATAATAGGGATGCATACTGAATGAATTGGAAGTAACACCTGGCCTTTGTCTGGAAAATTACCATTTTTTTAGGCCAGTCTTCAAAGCTGAACATTTCTTTAGGACTCTGGAGCCATTGAGGAGGCAGACAAAAGGAAGAGAGTCATGGAGAGACATGTAAAAGCTGTAGGCCCAGCAGAAAGGGCGAGAGGGTATGTGAGAAGGCTGAGGGAACAGAAGTTAAAACCTCAGCATAAAATTCCAGTTCTTCCCATGCGGATCAGTTTTTCCAAGGGTGAAAGGAAAATGAATTTTCCAATGCATTTAAGTGATTTCATTACACAATTATGTGCTTGCCTAAACTTTAGCCACATACTGTTACCCATCCTTGCAAGTAATCACTTTTTGGTCTCTGTTTTACAGCATGTACTTAGTTTAAACATAAAATACATTCATGTCTTTGTGTGTGCAAAGAGACGCATTCACCAAACTCTGTGCCCTGTCTCTCATTCCAGAGAGAGGAGATGCATCTTTTCTGGGCAAACATACATACTATAGAGGAATAATGCTTTACCTTTGGAAACATCCAACATCCATTCACTATATACATCTAATTAAGGGAAAATGTCACTCTTCTACACTAGCATCCAAGCTTCCAAACAGATGCTCAACTCACTACACTCCAGTGCGAAAGAAACCACTGCACAACCCAACTGGTGGGGTATATGCAGAATACTGAGTAGTTACATTCTCACAGATATCTAGTCTGAGACTGATCCAGCATAACATGAGTAGGTTGAAGCTGGTAGAACTACCCAAATGCTTAAAATTTCACACTTTCTCAAATGTTTATTTTTCTGGATCAAACTCTTGTGAATAATTGGGCCTGAAGCTTCTTGGACTATTTTGGGGGGAGGGGTGTGATCAGGTCATAAAAATGAGAATGCCATCTTTGTAGGGACTTAGCAGTCACAGACTGCAAGATGACTTGCAGCCTAACTGCATGTCATCCTCCCCTAAATGAGATTAGTCACAAATGCTTATCAGCTGAGCCCTAAAATCCTGATGTAGTTTGAAAACATACAAGTTTTTATGAAGGCTATCTTGGAGAACCAATAAAAAAAACCCAAACATGGCAGCTTTGAATATATCTGGTGACAGTGCCTAACAGCCAAGAGAAACCAGGGAGAACTGTTATGTAAAGTTACAATCTTTTCAAAAACAAGCCAGTTAGATGACCTCCAGCTCTGAAATCTGCTGTCATTGCCATCAGGCACCCTCAGTATTTTTGCCTGGTTTTGTCTTTGCTGGCTCACAGCTTTGTGACAGCTATTAGTATTTTGAGAAAATTATGCAGCTTTGATTTGCATAGGCAGAGAAAATTCTTTCTCATCTGCTGGTGGTACCAAATCTACCCAGCCTGAGCAGTTCTGTGCAGCCAGGTGTGAGCCGTAGAGGTTACATCAGCCTCCAGGTTGGACCATTAGTCTCAGAAAGCCTCTAAAAGCATTTCATGGATGACAAGACACTATTGTCCCAGGAGAGCAAGTGTGTGCATAGGTATTTACTCAACTGTGTACAATATTCTTTAGTTTGGTGCAAAGCAAGGAGCCAAAGCTATGGTTTTTTAGCATCCCAGTGACATGCTGTTAAATCTGGCAGCTATTTCTGATTTTTTCAAGCAGTATTTTAATCACAACAGCAAGTTACACCTTTTTAGAGATGCTTCTTGAGAAACAAAGTCTATAGTATGGACCTAATAACAGGTTCAGGTGTACAGTACAGCTTGGTTAAGCAAAGAATTTCTGGTTTACATTTCTGTTTATTTGTCTCTTCTACTACCAGAACTGATTTTGCCCCACATTGTCTCTAGGTCCAAAATTAAAGGAGCAGATCTCTATTTCTTTTCTGAGCAGCTGTTTCCTGTTTTGAAATGTACAGCAAGTGATAGCAGTTTTTTCTTCTTTACTCCTAGAACACAAATAAGATTGCTTATATCTGCCTCAAGTGCCAGAACTTAACATACTTATGCCCTAGTTATCCAGCTGACTTTCTGTATTTATTAGATTTTTAGTACAGTATGTGGCATTATAATCAATGCACTATTGACAAAAGCACTTGGATCACACACTATTTATTTAATTTACTACACTGACTCTCATTTAATAAATTTAATTCATACACTGTGTTTTCCTGGCACATTCAGATACATTATTCAGAAAGGGCACATGGATTGCTTAGCAAACCACTCTAAGTTATGTCAGGGGCCTTGCTTTAGGCTGTTATCATTAACCTATTCTCTACCTTGCTTGCTGCACATGTTGGGCAGTAACTTGTGAAGTTTGGCCATAGTTCTGCAGCATTTTCAATGTCTACTGAAGTCATAACACAAGAAGAATTTTACCGTAAACTGAAGGCACCATACAATCTAAATCTCCAACATTTTTAGAACCAATTATATCAAAGCAATCTGATTGTCACTCTTTTCCACATAGGATTCTCCTATCAGTAAGTAGTCTTATATTACAGGCACGAAACACTGATAAGCATTTTAGCTCTGCCAGACTAGCTGCAGCTGTGTCACATTTGTGTTTCCTTATTTTATGTGTGCCAGTTATCTAGATTAAAGTTGGAATAGCATAGCACTCCACTAGATGACAGGCTTGGTTTAGAGCCAGGCCACTTAGTGATGCTTATCAAACAATTTTCAGCTACATACTGTAGCATAATTCAAAAACCTGAGAAGACCCTAAATTATCAGGCATGACATAAGAGATCATTTCTTTTTTGGATGGAAGATTAAAACATTCCCCTCACAAATACGTGGAGTCTCCCCTAGTCAGAGGCATCAGTGAAATAATCTGATTTCATTTTTTCTACCCAGTTTTGAATGAATGTGTGACCCTCATGGTTTTGAACAATCCTACCCAATCATTTGGGACTGGAGATGGAAAACGTGTCAAATCAGTAGCCCATGAATTTCAGAAAGTCCTGCTTTCAGTAGCTCATTTTTCTGTTCTTATGCTCATTTAGTCCTTGTTTGCTTGGTTGTGGTTTCTGAGCTATTAATGACCAATTCAACTCCATGGGCTACCCTCAGGCAATGATGCTGTAACTTGCAGGCCTATTAGATACAAGTTCACCGTGAGCCTCCTTGTCATTAGGGTGGGACAACCTGCACTTCAGGCTGTCACAGGTATTTGCAGGAACACTGTGACTGCTGATTCTGATATATCCCAAGAGAGGATGACTCCTGAGAGGCAGAGGGCAAGTTTTTCCTGGATGCTGATGTCTGTTTGGACTGATACCATGACTGGCGTTCTGGGTGGGCTGTTATAAGGAGGAAAACCTGGTTTGACTATCCAATGAGATCATCACCTCCTTCAAGGAACTTCTTTAAAGCTAGATTACTTTTTGCATTAGGTCTTGTGAGCATCCTGATTCTGCTTCTCTGCACTCTGCTGAGAGAGTAATTAAGGGAAATGAATAGATAGGAGGATAAATGCCATTTATAAACACAGAAGCCCAGTGCTCTGACATGCTGATGGTGGAGAGAGCAGTAGAGGCACATCAGGATTAGATTCACTTACCATTCTCTTTCTCAACGCTATGGTGAGAATAAACTCTGATGAAGTCTATGTTAAAAGACATATCCAATGGCTAGAGAATTGTGAAAGATGCCTGGCAGTCCTGCATGACACTGAGATGTCACAGCTTTGATTGACTTCATGGAATGTAGTTGATGGAACAGATGATGGAATGCAATCATATTGTTGAATGTAGTATTCTGGAAAGATGCTTCAATGTTAAAATTATATGTGTAGTATAAAATCTGGGAAAGACTAGAATAGGATATAATGGAGTAGAACAGAACAGAGTAAAATTTCCTTTCAGAGGCTGGGGTTTTGACTGCAGCTCTGAAATGAATTTTCTTTTTCTTTTTTTTTTTTTTTTTCTTAGTGATTAATTATTATCAAATATTCTTTCAGAGCTGTGACATCTGTTAAATGTAATTACTTTCTCTTCCATGTGTAAATCAAGGTCTTTCTTAAAAAAAAAAAAAAAGAGGCAGTTTATACTTGAATTAAGTACATTTATCTGCAATTTGCAAGTTGAGGTGTATGTAAAGCCTGTGGCTATACTAAAGGCTCAGTTGTGCCTCCTAGGCACAGTGTTAATTAAAGGGTGATGTGGATTCATACCACTCTGAGGAGAACTCTGGAAGGGATTATACCTTGGAGAGGCACAGTGCCTCCAGTGCAGCACAGCATGTAAGTAAAATGCACATGCTGTGCACCACCCGTGTTGATGTTGCTCAGCACCCCTGTGGGCCCATCTCCTTCCCACACCCCTCATCCACTTTGCTGGAGTTTGCACCCAGGGGGCACTGGGAAGAGACAGTCCTGGCACTTGTGTCCAATTCCCACACACCAAGGGAAAGGTGGTCCTGACATCCTTTATGTTGGTGGTAACTACTCAGGCTGGATACAACCTGGCCAAGGATAAACAGAAATTGCCAAGCGTCATTCCCAAGATGTAGTTTCTCTTTTTACTCAGTGTCAGGTCTTTTAAAAGTCTGACAGCATGTATGATGTTTGACAACTTCTCACATTTTATCTAAGCCAATCCTAAATAGCTAATTTTGAATAATTCTATATCCAGTGTCTGATTTTGTTCTCCTTCATATTTTTCATCAGGGATCATTTTTCCCTGGGGCAGCTCTCTTGACATCAGTGTAGTTTTAGATATGATTTACTCCTGTGCAAATAAAATCAGCATCAAACCTAACCTTTGGTTTAGAATATTGACGGTATACAAAAGATTTATACCAATCTCTATGTAAATAATATCTGTGATCAATTTAATACACATTTAAGAGTTTTTCGAGGCCGTATTACCCTCTGGATTAAATGTACATTTTGGTAATATATTATTGCTACTGTACATCCAATAGAGCTAATTCAGCCCAGGGTGATTTTTTTATAGCCAAGTAATTGACCACTGAAAATAGGATTTATTATAGAAATGCCAAGACATTCTTATTTATAGTATAATAGTACAAATTGCCACTATAATAAATACTCTTCAGTTATCAAATCATCAGTCTTTTATGGTAACACTGACAACTGATCCCATAGGCAGTATGATATTATTAATGTAATGTATTAACTTTCAATTTTAAATTGGTTCTTGGATCTGGAACAACTGTACATTACATGATGTAGTTTAAGTAGGACTTGTGACCTAAATCTGCATAGCTTTACAGCAAAATGTGACTACACATGTGCTTTAGACTATTTTCATATGCAACCTGAAAATAGTATCACTCTTAGTCCACAATTCAACACAGATTTGTAGATTGCATCCACTTAGAGGAAACTGTTACCAAAGAATGTCTAAAAGGAAAATTTTTAAATTATGTAGAAAATTTTTGGTAAGTCATTGTCATTATGGTCCCAAGAGAAAGCAGGTCAATTGTTAAGAGCTGATGAAAATAAAGGACTGGATGAATTTTCTTTAAAATTTAGCTTTTGAGGGTTCTTTTCTTACCAGAAGGTGTTTGTTTCATAAGATGTTCCCTATTAATATAGAAGAAACAACATTTAGTTATATATATTTGATCTGGAAAAAGTGCAGAAAAAGGGTTCTTTGTAGAGATTTTACATTTGTATAAAGTAAAACAAAATAAGCAGGGAGGATTAAGAAAATGTTATAAAAGTAAGCTTTGCAAGAAGTATTTATTTGAACAATGAGATAGGCAAGTCTAACAATGTAAGAAATATATACTTAGCAACTTTTCATAGCTCAGATTTGTAGTACTCAGCAGATACATTTTTTATCCTCAGTTCAGTCCCATATTTCACTACTAGAAATACAAACAACTTAAATCATTAACAGTTTCAGAATGAGGTACTATTTAATTATATAAATTCTATGCCTCAACATCACCAGTAATTTATTCAGAACTTTAACTGCTCTTTTAATGCATCAAAGCTTGATTGGAAATAAGTGAAAATTTTTTATTTGTCTTTCTGGTCAGTTGGATAATATTTATTGTGTTTAAGAGAAATTTAGCACATTTTTTTCAGCAGCCAGTTAAGTGTGGTCGTTGTTGGTGCCAGTGCACTGTAGAGATTTTAAAGGAAGCTAAATAGTTTAGACAGTCAATTGAAAAAAAATAGTAATCACAATGGGATGTTGGGAAGTTTTTTTTTTCCTATGTCTTTCTTATATTATGCATTTTTCTCTGGTGGAGAAAATCATGGTTTCTCGACTTGCCTCGCTCTCATTCCAGCGCCCAGCCTCACTAGTCAAGTAGAGCAGCTAACTGGCTGATCAAAGTTTGGACAGCTGGCTATCACCCCCAGACCACATTATAGCATGGAAAATCATCCTGGATCCCAGTCAACAGTCTCTTGCCTGTCTGTCTGTCCTTTCCCAGCCAGTTAATGTAGTCTCTTTTCTTTGGAAATTCCTGCACTTGAAGACAGCTTTATCCCAGGTGGATATTCCAGTGTTTTTACACTCTGCACCTGAAAAACATTTACAGATATTTCTGCAGTCCCTTCTACTCACATTTGGCCAGCAGAGTGTATCTGTAATTTTATTAATTCACACAGACACGACTTTAGACTGGGGGTAAAGTACTCATGAATAGGCAGTAAAAGTGTGTTTATATCTGTCTGTCTTTATCAGAAGAAAGCTTCTCTATTTATTGCAGCTATTATGGCAGAAGTGCAGCATCCTTCACTCATCCCATAAGAATGTTCTCTCTTCAGCTCATCTAAACAAACTTTTCAGCTATAGAATGCAGCAACTCAAAGTCCAGTTCAGCACCCCTTGTCTTGTCAAAGCATTTGCCCAAATGAGATCTGAGGTGACTCATGGACCAGCAATTCCTATGAAAATTAATAATGTAGAATTACCCAGGGCATCAATAAGAGCCTGAAACAACCCCTAAGTCTCATTCTCTGCTGTCTGCATAACAGAATTCATCACGAAGGCTTCATTTTGAGATCAAACTTTTGATCTAGGTACAAAAAGAATTTATTGCTGATTTATACCTGCAGTTACTTTTGGAGATGCAATTATACCCACTATCCCAAAACCAGAGGCCGAATCAAAACATATTCTAAGAATCAGATCCTAAATGGATGGTGGTGATATAAAGGCCTCAAACAGTTGCCCATGCTCAGTTCACACTTGATCCTAAGCCCATTGAAGGCACTGTGAATCTTTCTTTTGACGTCAATGGGCTTCAGATCAGTTCTGAGCAATTTTTTAAAAACCTCAAACAAATCAAAACCATTTCCTTTGGAATTAGACTGTTCACACCCCTTGGTGAAGACTATTTCCTTTCCAAACACAGCTTTTGTACCCAAGTCACATCAGCTGAATTTCTATTTTTACCAAAAGCTTCATTTTTTGAAGAAGCAGGAAGTATGTTTTTACTTATATTTCATCTACTAGCATCTAAGCTGTTTTTGTTCAAACTTTCAAAAATATCCCCAGATGGGCAGGCCACACCTACAACCAAAAATGCAGAACATTTTAGAAAGTCGTGGCTATTTAAAACCCCCTTTTTTAAAACGGAAACTCCTTTCAGATTTTATGTGCAGAGGGTCCCTACACACTGCAGCCAGCACACTCCAGTAGATTATTTCATCTAAAATGTATGGCACCATAGCAAATGTTATAACCTGTATGACAGAATGGATACAACACTAACTGTTATATAGAACATTGTGCTAAATACTGTATAAATTGATTTATAAATGTTTCCAAAATCCAAAATAAATTATAAGATATAGTAGACCGGGGAGAGTATATCCACCTGTCAGTAGCCAGCTCTGTGTAACCATTTCCTGAAAGTGATCGGGAGATTTTTGGATAATTTTTTCCATGAAAAACAATCCCTGTGATGACCAAGAGAAGAGTGAGGTACTCTCCCTTTATTGAAGACTGTGAGAGTGGTGAGTGTGTGCTCACTGCTTGGAAAGAACAAGTCTGCAAAGACATGTTCAGAGACACCATGTGGATGTGCAGAAAAGGCCAAGCAGAGCCTATTCTATAGCCTGAATCTGTTCCCATGTGTAAGCAGATCTCCCATAAAGTTTTCCATGGGGTAATACCATACCACTGACCAGTGGGCTGTGAATATTACCTGGGAGATTTTCTTCCCCTTTAGCGAATGCCAAAATTTCTATATTGTTTCATAAACACAGCAACGGCCATATTTCACTGTTAAAATTCAGTGTTTAAATATATCATCATTTCAAAGGATAATGGTATAAAGGATATTTGCTCCTTGGACTGAAATAACTGTTTATGGTGATGGAGAGACTATCTTAATTAGATTAGCTGAGTTATCATGGGAAAAAGATTAGACAAGCTGTTTTCTTTTTCTGCTCAGGCATAGGCATGACAACCCCACCTCAATAATGGCCATCTCCCATTTAATGTGTGATTGCAGCTTTACCCTGGGAAACAGCACTCTCTAGATAAGTTGCTTCCTGAAGAATCTCCTAGGGACACTTCTTGCCAAGTCCACTGCTGCGTTCCTCTTGTATTGGGCCTCCATCCCTTGTGAGAACATCTGTGTAAAACAGATGGATAAGGTGATTGTCATCTGCAGTTTCCCCCCATTGCTTTCTGAGTATTCTGAAAAGATGTACCTCTCAGGGGCCCCAGACCTGTGATTTTGATGCAGGAGCAAAAGCACATGTTTTGCAGAGGAAGAATGTAGATCTTGCAGGATAACTTGTAATGCATAGTAGTCCTGAGTAGAAGCTAAGTGAGACAAAACTGAATGATTCCCTTGGAGAACAGTTCAGGCTATATGGTAGACAATCTTGAGATGAGATAAAAGAGAACTCAATACATAAAAACGATCTAAGAACCCTCTTCCAGACTGAAAACAGCAGCAAAGAAGCCTGGCTGAAAACCATTGTCAACTACTTCTTCTGGACTACATCACTTTCTTCTCCTATGCTAATGAAAGACTTAGTCTGAGCAAAATTTATTGTCCAAAAAGCGCTTGTTCTAGCACCTTGATGGAGGCCAGTAGAAGGGACAGAGATGACTAGTTTGCTATAATATGTGAAATCGCCCCCAAAATATGTACTGTGCCTAAGATCAAAAACAAGCAGACCAGGAATTATAAAACAAGCTTTGAAGGCAGTGCAAGGGGTCACAAGTGTTTTTTTGGTGTGAGGGTCTTAGTGGCCTCAGCTGATGTCAATTTAAAGAGACAAATGATTATACCAGAGGCAGAAAAAATAATGTGGTATTATTCCCCGAGGTATCGATATCTCATCAGACACATTTTTTTGAGTTAAGCAACAAGACAAAAAGGAGTTGGGGGGTGAAGCCAAAAAACAACCAAAAACCTGCAAACCAAAAACACCACAGTTCCTCTGAGTATGAATTTAACCAACGAGTTGCCTGGCTTTATTATGTTTTTTTAATCCCATGAAAAAAACTGACTTGCTTATCTGGCTAATTGGGACTCTTCTTGTATCATGACAGTTCAGGGAGCCTAAAGAAATGGGCTATAAATATATACAGAAAGAGAAGGAATGAATAGGCAGTCATCCTGTGGGTTTAAAAATTGCCCTAGCAGTTACAAAACTCCCAGTTCTAACTCATTTCTTCAACAGCACTGGTGAACATCAAAGAGTACAGCACAGAGCATGCTGAGTCCCAATTACACAACTCAAAAATAAATGTTACTTCAGTGGAAAGTCTTTGGAAATTCAAAACGAAATAAAGGCCAAGATACTCAAATGCTGTCTAAAAAATTTACACCCTTAGTGATAACAATTGTTTCCTCAAAATACATAGTTATTAATATACAACACTACATCATTTTGTGAAAAATTGTTTCAGAAGTGTGTTAAGAGCGCATATGGATATTATACTCTGCAAGGTATCAGGAAAAGAAGTGTCAAATAATTAATTTCACTGCATTTCTATTGTTTTTTAACAAGCCATTTTTAGACACAGGAAATCTTTTCTGAGCACAGCTCATGTTTAAAGGAGAAATAGAGTTAGTACAAATAATTGGTGCGTGTTGAAGCTGGGGAAGCATGATTTGTTTTATTAAAAAAAAAAGTCTTTAAAAGCTGTGTAAACCCTCTATAGCTAAATACAAGTTCAAAGAGTTATGTCTTTCACATCATTTAGCAAAAAATCATTGCACAACTGTCTTTGATTGCTGGGTTGTTTTTTTTTCTTTCTTCCCACAATAACAAACAGATTTTTCTCTAACACCTTAATCCAGTGCAAGGAAACAAACCCAGCCATGTGGCCATAACATTAATTCAAATAAGTAATGGATAAGGAAATTAATGTAATAAGTGGTCTTTAATTTCAGTTATACAACCTCCTTATCCTTCATGACAGTGCTCACATGCAGACCTCTGTCACATACATTTGCTTTCCTGCAAGTATATCCAGTATCCAATGAACTGGCTATGCTATGTAATGAAAGTATTGAAGTAACTTCTACAGTTACCAGCACACACAGTGTCACCCAAATAGAATTATTTTCACAGAAAAATTGCTATGCTATGGTAGATACACCAATACTACTTTGGCTAAAATATATCAATTATATAAAAGAAGTATATGTGTGTGTGTGCTTTATTAAGCCTTTGCATTAAGCTACCAACAAGAGTTTCTGCCCTTTAATCCATAGGGTGTTGCTGTATAGCTCACATTTTACCAGGTTCTACTTCTAAGTTTGTAAGTAGTTCTGTTTTTTTTTTTTTTCTCAGAAAAGGATAAGTATAAGATTTTCCTAAGGAAATTAACATAAACCAGGATTAAGAAAGTGTGTTAAGCCTTCTGTTATTATTTGGATTCTAGACTGGATGCATTGCAAATAAGATGTAGATGTGTCAATACTGAAACGCACAGCAGATAATTCATGCTGAATACCTACACCGATAGTCTAATTATGCAAGACCAAATTGAAAGAAGGTTTCCTTTAGTCATGCAGTAAAAATAATCACTATGTTTTCATTTCTTCAAATATGACAGAATTATGATTTTTTTATGTGCTTTTTTTTTGCTCTATAATTCCCTTCCTCTCACTGTTTTTGTTATATTTTTTCTTGATATTGTTTTCCATAGCATTTCTTAATTAATTTATCACTTTCAACCCATGACCATAATATCGTTCCTCATTGTAATGGGTTTCTCTATGATTTTTTTCCTTTCTTTTCTTTTTCATTAGGTCAGCCCACCATAATTCTGTAATTTACTTTTTTAAAGAATGGAGGATTGTACAAATGAAGCAAGTGAATTTACGTTAGATTTCATATTAAAAACAAAAACTAAGCTTAACTACAAGTGCCATGATCTAAAATCCTTCAACCACACACTAAGACTTTTTTAAAATAAGCACCTATGAGTAATGCCTTGTAATGAGGACATGTGTATTATGTTAACACTCCTTTGCGTTATGAAAGATAGCAGAAGGTCATCTGGCTTGCCCATGGTGGCAGCCGCCAAGCTGCCAGACCTGGGCTTGGGTGCTGATTGTACCCTGTGCCAAAAGACACAAGAGGAGGAGCCAACAGCTGAGATCGCAGGGGAAGAGCTCAGGAGAACCTGTGAGCCCCACTAAAGCTAAAAAACATTTAGATGTAAAAGGAACCATTTGGATATAAAAATTATTTGGATACATCTGCTTGATCAAGCAGCCATTATGCCTGCTGAGGGCTCTTGATTCATCTCTGTCTCAGGTGTGGTTGATCAAATGTGGACAGAAGCAGGTTTGGATACAGGATCAGTCAAACCTATGAACCTCTACATTAAGACAGATAGCAGCCACAGCAGCACTGAAGTTAAAACAGAGAAATCACACAGCAGGGAAGCAATGCGCAGTAAAATGTGAGGACTTCTGAAGTGTGTGTTCGTGTCTTCACCCCTCTTTTTTTTTTTTTTTTGCATTCTTTTGATCATTTTTAAAATAGTTGAGAACTGCCAATTAATTCTGAATCTAGATAAATGACAGCAGTTCCTACATGTCTTAGAACATGTGGGGTGATAAGGGTTGCTCTAGGTACAGACATTTGTGGGAGTAGTTTTGCTGCCATAAGGGCTAATTTTTTACTTTTTTTTCCAGGAAATCTTGGATTGTGGACCACAATTTGTTAGTCATTCCTTGTGGCTCATTATCACCTTCAGCATGATCCAAACCACAAGAGTGAGTCAATAATTATCTTTCCTTGGTTCCTTTAGAATTAAGCCTTTTTATTTTATTTTTAAACTGTTTTATTCTTGTTTTATCAAGTGCACAAAAAACAAAATATCTTCTTCATTGATACCAGAACATGTGCACATTTTTATTTTTGTTGCTATTTCAGTTTTCCTATAACACAGAATTATCTGCTTTATAAGGCTGTAATGTCTCTTGGTGTTTTACAGTAAATCACCAGTTTCAGGACAGTCAGAATTTCGGGAAAATTTGTTTTCAAAGTTTCTCCAAAAAAGAGATTTTTCAGCTCAAACTTAATAGGGTAGCCTTGTGCCTAGATGATATCAGCATTTTTTGCTATTAGCAATTATATGAAATTTTCTCTTAGTGCAGTGGTACTAGGCTAGTACAGACTACTATTAGTTTTTAAGGTTACTTGGTTCAAATACTGGTTGGCAGTATGTGGAGCTTTTCACAAACTACAGTGCACTCAGCCTGTTAAAAACGCTGATTTAATCCAGCTTTATGGACCGCTGCTGTTAAAAACAATGATTTTCAAAGTATGCCTTTAAAGCCCTCTTATTTCTTAAACCTGTTTTTCCTCTCCTTGCACAAAGAATACCAAGACAAACTGATAGTTTGTCTATGTAGTTAGAACTGATTCAGGGAATATACACAATATTTCTGCATTTTAATCCAACAACAGTTCCTCCAAATTATCTGCATGCATGGAGAGCTCTACTTTAGCTCTTGTCAGCCTAAACAAAGAATCCACATCAGTACTTCCATATTTCTGCCCAGGATTTCCCAGACAAAAATATGTGTTCACATACCCTTAAAATATTTGAGGTATGCACAATAAATCCATTACTTTCATAACATGTCAGACATACTTGTGAATGTGCAGGAGAACTGGGCACCACATGCTAAGTAGCTGTTATGCCTCCTGGAAAATAGAGATACACTGTGTGTGTCGGAACCTCCTGGCAGCACAATCCAGCACTTTCTGGAGTCATCAGACTTAAGACAGCATCACTGTCGCCGAGGTCAGTGAACCTGCTCTTCCCAGCACTCTTACACTGCCGTATGCTTAGGAAAGAGAAAGTCTCCTCCACCACCATGCACTGCATTGCAGGGCTGAAGAGCGGCAGCAGGAAAACCGCTGGGCAGCTGGAGGCCTCCTTTCAGTACAGCATCACAAATGTGCAGCCTTCCAGCAATTCCCATAGAAATGATGGAGCTGTGCGGGTTAGGGCAAGGTTAGGATGTGATTCTGCTACTTTTTCTCTCAAGAAAAGACACTGGTCTTTGGAACTGGCTGTTGCTGTAGATCAACAAACAGAACCAACAAAGGGAAGAACACGTTTTAGCATAAGAATAGCAGGCACATCAAGAAACCCAAGAAAAATTTAAGCCAATGGAAACAAGCAAAGCCAAAATGTCTACATCTATAGTCAAGCAGTCTGGCAAAAGATAATATTTACAACAGATGTTCAGTTTCTTGTCCATTTTCTGCAATTCCAAATTTCAGGAGACAAGTTCTACTTTGGCAATGTTACCATATATGTTTAACTCAAGGTATTAAGAAAGCATGTATGCATTTTAAAAAGTTTACAATCATGTTGTGGAGAAAAATTTAAAAAGAAAAAGAAAAAAGAAGAGAAAAATATAGGTAAGATGAAGGTGCTAGAATTGACTCTGTTTATGCATCTCTACATGTGAATGTTGCTGGTGCACTTCTTCAACCTGAACGCACTGACGTGTACAGACAATCAGGCACATTGAGCCCAGCAGCAGGGGACAGGGGAAGCAGCTGAGCCAGGGAGGAGACAAATTCAGGGCAGATCTCAGGATGGCAGGGGAGAGTATGTCAGGAATAGCAATTTTTCATCCTGGGAAGGATATTTTATTAATTCAAGAGTCTTCTCTGATATAGTCCAAAAATGGGATACAAGGTTTAATTGCTGTATTTCAGCCCTCAAAAAAAAAAAAAAAAAAAAAAAAAAAAAAAAAAAA
>VYZQ01039550.1:3713-24348 GCA_013400655.1 Mystacornis crossleyi
TGCAGATCTATTTACTTTTGTTTATGCATAATATTACCATAAGGAAAGAAGTTTTAGAACTACTTTGACAGGTTGAGCCACGGAAGAGAAAAGAAAACCAAAAAGAATATAAGAGCAGCAGTTTCACAAAGGTAGGTCTAGCTCATTACTGGCTTTTTGGCCTCCTTTGAAATAAGGGCCTGTCACACCATTCTGAGATAAGGTACAATACAATTAATAGAATTGCTGCTGGGTTGCTATTTGTAGGGTTTCTCATAGTCTGTTTGAACACATGCCAAAAAAAAAGTCTCTATTCAAAAGAAACCAGAATTATTTCTGTCGATCATTCAAAGAATTTTCAGAAGGTGAATCCTGAAACTAAACCAAGTGAAAAGAGATTAACAGTGATGAAAAACTAAAATGTGGAAGGAATGCCTGCATAGAGGCTGATAAATGCTATTGCCATCAGAAAGGCTATAATTTCTAGGACCAATTAGAGTAACAGTTTTGAACCTTAAGAATGACATTTAATGCCTTTAATACATGAACTGCATGACAAAGGAGGAAAGCACTAGGTGCATTAGGCCACTTAAGTTGGTTATGTGTAACAGACTGAACATGCCAATGAAAGGGTATCCACTAAAAATTTCTGTAAAAGGAGAGAGGTTCAAACAAAAAGTCTACACCAACTCAAATTACGAAGTCTGAGATCAATTAATGAATAATGTACCAAGCTTTGATTAGGTCAATAAAAAAAGGCTAAAGTAAGGCATACAAAATAACAGAAGTTGGAAGATTATTCATATTATTTATGGGCACTGTATTTTGTCTCACAGTGTTACAATACAGACATTAAAATAACAGGTCTATGGGAAATATTTTTAAGTTCCCAAAAAGTTTCTTGCAGGTTACTCATGGTATGAAATCTACTCATTTGAACCAGAGCAAAGGTACATCTGTGCACCCTTTTAATTGTTTTGCTTACTGTGGAACATAGGTGCACTAAAACTGGAGGAGTTTTGGTGCTCAATCAAATATTTTTGTTTTTAAAATACATACGGAATATGAACTATTTCTTTCTCGAATATTATCATATCGATTGGATAAATCCTAAAAAGAAAAGTATAGGTATTGTTATTTGGCTGTGTGTGAGTTTATTTACATAATAAATTGGGGACTAATTTTGCAGAAAGGGTGTTGCTGGTACAGATACAATTGTACTAAGTCAATATAGATTAAGAATTACATTTACTGAGATGTGGAATACTTAATTTTGCTCAAGCTTTATCAATCAGAAAGGAAAAATAGAGGACACCACAGGTTTTATTCTTCTTCCATTTTCACCAGCAGCTACTTGGAGATAGCAGTCCTGTTTCTGAAGGCATCTTCCCAAGAGGCACTTGGCAGACAGTGTGCTGCCTGCTGACTGCCTTTGCGCAGAGGGAATCGCTGCTTCCAGCCAACTGACTTCTGTACCAATTGAGAAGTCAGACAGAGAGTATGACAACATTGTCTCAGCAACACCCTGACAGTCACCAGTAAATCCAACTACACGGGAATGAAACAGCATTTTGGCAACTGGCTCTGCCTCCTCCTGCTCCCACCATCACAGAATGCCGGCTTGTTCCTCAACCAATTCAGCTTCCAGTGCTTACTATTTTTCTCAGTGGTTTAGGCTATCACACCAAACTCGGAGACAGGGAGGCTGCAGTGCAGTGCAAGCACATGCTCTCCTTGCTAGCTCTGCTACAGAGGCAGTAGCCATCAGCCTGAAAGGACAGTTCCTAATGTCTTAAAAGAGCATTCCAAGACAGTAGAGCTATCAGGACAATGTTAGACTCTAAACAGAAAGCCTTTTCTTGTACTTTTCCACAAAGAGCTAACTCAGAGCTTCAATATGCAAAATTTTACTCAATTGAAACTGCCAATGTATAATACTTAAGAAATTCAATATTCCATTTAAAGGATTCTTTATTTAACACACTATTTAGATACAAGCTAATTTATCAACCCCCTAGGGGAAAAAAAACCCCATACAATTGTCAACACGGAATATACACTTTAAACCTGCAATTTCATTGTATTTATCAACAGGATACAGAATAGCAACATTATTAATATCACTTGCCTTTATACAACATTGTCCCAGACAGACTGAAAATGTAATGAATTCAAACTATTCTTGTGCAGAAACAGATTAGACAACATTTTTTTTCAAACAAAGTTAAGAAATCAGTGTTTCATAGGGTACTGAGAAGTTGATTGAGGTCAGGGTTTCCACTGAGAGAAAGAACAGAAGAAACGGACAGAGAACATGGCAAAATATCACAAAACCATGAGCATGTGTTGAAGACAAACTTCAAAAGAACCTCAAGAAAATAATAATGGAATTACAGATCTTTTAAAAATAAATATAGATTATATTCCTATTAAAAATAACCTGCTCTCCATATAAGAACAAATAAGTAAGAGGCAGTTACGGATGGAAAAACAAAATCTCACAAAAAAAAAGTTGACAGATTTTAAACACCTCAATAAAGGAGGGTTAACAATAAAGTTTAATGTCAGCTGCACAGGAAAACATTATTCATATGAAATACAATAAAGAAAAGACAAAAGGATGGAAAGGTGTAACCACCAGAGGAGTTTGTGTACCATGAATTTGGCACAATATAACTGTGCCAACTGTGCCAACGAGGCTGGTGGTACTCAGCACTGGATTCCTCAAATGCAGCTCATAAACAGGGGAGAGAGGGCAGAGAAACTTGTTCAGAGTAACGGAATTTGAAAGTATTGTGGATTTTTCTAATGTCCGTATCAATAAAGTATAAAATGTTCAGATGAAAATGCAGAAGAAGATTGACAAAAAAAGGAAAAGTAATGAAAAAATTGCAAAATATTTGATGCAGATAAATTAGAAGTATAATGCTAATTTTCTTGCAGTGTGCACAGGAATCTGGTAGTTTTACAAAGGTCAGTAAATAAATAATAAATTGGCTGTTAAAGCCTGTACATCCTTCAGAAAACAACAGGGAGCCAGCACATTTCTCTTTCCCCCTCTTGCTGAGAACTAGGGAGCTCCTGCCAAAGCATGTGCTTGAAATGGTGATTAAGGTAATGAAGCCATGTGTGTGGGAACTGCGTGGCGGTGGTGGAAACGCAGTGCTCACTGTACCCCTCTGCCTCGTGCTCAGCAACTCCCCAGTATTCCTAACGCTGCCATGACAGCACGGGCTCATCTCTTCAAGTGTTTACTGTCAGCTACCATCTTGGCATACTGACAACATTATCGCCTAAGAAATAATTGAACAAACAGATTATTTTGTGGGATACAATCATTCTTTTCTATCTTAGCTCAAGGGGTTGCTAGAAGCAACAGTTGCAGAGGACTTATTTAAATACGAAACTTTAAAACACTTCTTATTGTATGATAACAATACTGGAGTGTCCCAATCTTCCTGCATGTTAAATTTAGTTAGAAGCAGAGCGGACTGAGGTCTTTCAGAGAGCAGTTTTAAAACGTGACATATAACCTGATTGAATGTTAGAAATGTCTGCGGGTGGGATAATAGGATTACATTTACCAGCTTCTGGGTCCTGACAAAATCATAACAGCTGAAAAAAAAGCCTAGGACTCTGCAGGGCTAGTTCAAGTTAAAACATGGTGCAACATGTACTGGGAGTTAAATAATGCAAGTGAGTATTAGGTTGCAAAAGGAAAATGAAGGAAAACTAAAATTCTGTTAATAAAAACCTGATGATTCACTGTCATCTGGAATATTGTATTCAACTCTAGTCATTGAAGATTAAAAAAAAATTACAAAACAATTAATTCAGAGGAATAGGAGGAGATAAATTAAGACATGGAAGGTTTTGGCATCCTAAAAGATTGAATGGAGTTAGAACACCAGTTCGGAGAAGAGATGAATTAATGATGGCATGCAAAATAGAAGGTAACAGGGCAAATTATGTATCTGATTGCATTTTCCTTCCCTCTGCAAAGACAAAGGAACATTAATGAAACTTAAAAAAAACCTGTATTTTAAACTGGAAGAGTTGGAGCACAATTCCCTGACCCAAAATTTATTATGTTAATATGAAGATTTAAACATAGTAGGGTTTAAAGCAGATTGGATATTTGAAAGAAAACCCTTTTTTCCCTGAAAGCTATGCAAACTTTCAAGTTTCAGAGCAACCCCAACACATATTGGGAGCAAAAAAATACTATGCTACTGGTATTTTATTCCTGAAGTTGTAAATTTCTGTTTCCAAAATATTCTTTGGGGACAATATGGGGGCCACTGGCCAGGGTCGAGTGTTGGTTTAATCCAAAGTCTCAGACTTTCCTCACTTCGTTACTGGTAACCTTTTTTCACTCCATAAAGCACCCTTTTCCAACCTCTTCTCTCTCTCTCATTCTCTTTGATGCTATGAAGCTAAATACACCCATGAGAATCATAAGACAACTATCACTAATTGTTCTCTTCACATTAACGCAATGAGTATAGCATAAAGCTTTCTCCATACAACCAGCAAAATATATTTATTTGTCAAAATTTTAACTCTTCAATGTATTGTCAAGGAAGCAGAAATGGTCCTGTGATTGTCATGAAATACTTACAAGATCCTCTAATTCTTCCACTCAGTTTATCCCTCAGTTTCAGAGCCCTTCCTTCCTTCCTTCCTTCCTTCCTTCCTTTCTTTCTTCCTTTCTTTCTTCTCTTCGCCCCCTCTCCCCACACTTACCCTTCCTTCCTTCCTTCCTTCCTTCCTTCCTCCCCCCTCCTCTGTTTTTCTCTCCTTACCTTACACTCAACAGTAAAGTGTTATTCTCTCTATGATAAAGTCAGCCTAGTACTGGCTCAAATCATATCTTGTATCATATTCTTCTTTCTAAGTTACTCAAAATCTATCACTGAAGTTCAGTTCTGTCACCACACCAACATTCACTGGTGTGCATCTGTTTCATACAAAATTATTACTAAAATTTGATTTTCGAACGTTCTCTCTCTTCTTACACATCCTGAACAAAATACTGTGATCTGCATTTTATTTAGCCAGAACCTGTGAACTAGATACAACAGAGAGAGAGAACAAATAGTTTCCACTGTATCAGTATGAACTACATACACTGTACATTTTCATATGAGCGCACATATATCTCTATATTTTAATGGATTATGGATCTCAGAATGTGAAAAAACCACACTCTGGAAACTGAATAATGCGTAGCCTAGCAGGAAACACGGAGCATCAGTTTGCAATCTGTTAAATGCTTAGCCAAATACTGAAGGTGTTGTTACATGGTTACTTTTACTATCCGGGACAATAAACTACTGAAGAACATAGCATTACATTAAAAATCAAGAGCATCTCTTACATATCTAAGAAAAGTATAGTGGAAAAAAAGTCAGTGTTCAGTGTCTGTAATCCAGTGGTTAGCACCAGAAATATAGTGAGGACTTCTTTCTTGCAGTATTTTTCCTCCTCCATGCATATAGACGCACATATGGGAGTAAAAACTTTGGTATACAGCTCATTAAATAAAGACAACAGTTCTATGCAGCCTTCCTGGCCACTGTGAATGGATTTTATGAGAGTCACTTTAACTGCAGGCAGAAGGATTTTTTTGAGAGTGGTGAAAAGTAAAAGTGTTTGTATTACATAGCTGAATGACTGTATTGAATCATGCAGGGTGAGCCAGGTCAGTATTAACAACAGTAATAATGAACTGACAGATGTGATTATTATTCACATCCTAAGAAGAAACCATGGTAGTTCCAACCCTGTAATGTTCAAAACCACAGGCCAGATATCAACAAGCCAATTAAAATCTCATTGTGGAGCCCAAGTTTTAAACATTCAAGATCATCTTGTATCATCAAAATACTCACAAGCTTTTTATTCTGAAAATTTTCTCCAACTCATTTACTTCTAGCCAGACCTCACTTACCAGGTTGTTGTCACAGCTACTTTCCCACTATTTCCCTGAAGGGAATTCCCAGGTTCCCTTCCAAAACACTGCCCCTGCTGATCCCAGAAAAGAGAGATATTCATGTTACTGTGACCCTGCCCATCTTGTCAGCAAGCTCATCTTTTACTTTTGCTGCTCACCTGCACAGACAACAATGCAGCAGTAACTTTACTACTGTGCCCACACGACTTCTCAGCCACATTGCTTTTGGAGACTGTAGACCCTACAGCACCCTTGCTGTGACTCTGCTCTACAGTCAGGACATGGTAGTATTTTGTATAGGACATGCCACGGGACACTAGCAGTGTTCGTGCTCTTCTCTACACAGATACATGGTATTAACACAATGACTACATTTTACCCTTGCCTTCTCAGATTACACTCTGAGGATACCGCTTTGAGCAGAACACTTATTATTGGTGGTACAGATTGCTGATCTTTCATGCAAAGATACACCTCTCTAGTAGGAAGTCTGATGCATAAAGTGACTGAAGGTGAGTGGCACAGTTTAACCCCAGCTGGCAACTAAGCCTCACAAAGCTGCTCACTCACCCCACGTGGAGGTGAGAATGGAGGATGGAGCAGAGAATCAGAAGGTTAAAACTGCAAAAACTCATGGGCTAAGACAAAGACAGTTTAACAAGTAAAGCAAAAGCTGCATGCAAAAAAGCAAAGCAAAGCACAGAATTCATTTGCCGCTTCCCCAGGGCAGGCAGGTGTTCAGCCATCTCCAGGCCAGCAGGGCTCTGTCACGTGTAACTTGGGAAGACAAACACCATCACTCTGAACCTCTCACCCTTCTGGCTTCTTTCCCCAGCTGCATATGCTGAGCATGATACCATATGGTCAGCTGGGGTCAGCTGTCCCAGCTGGGTCCCCTCCCAACTCATTGTGCACCCCAGCCTCCTGTGGTGGAGTTGGGTGAGGAGCAGAAAAGGCCTTGGTTCTGCGTAAGCACCGCTCAGCAGTAAACATCTCTGAATTATCAACAATATTTTTCAAATCCAAAACATGGCCTCATACCAGTTACTATGAAGAAAACTATCTCAGTCCGAACCAGCACAGAAAGTGACCCTGAACGCAACAGGCTTTAGAGTCTGCAGTGAAAAGCCATTCACTTGCAGAAGAGCAAGGATTCCCAAACTCTTTTTAAACCAATTCAGAATGCAGTTGACGCACTAAATACGAGCGGGACATACAAAAATAACTTATAAAACAGCATAAATGCCTTAAATGCTTTCATACACCTGCATATTCTTTTTTATATCTGAAGCTGAAGGTACAGACCAAAATTCCTACCCTATATAATGCATGAATTTATACAAATAACAAAAACTAATACACAGGATAAAAATGTTTTCTGTAAATTAATAGAAAAATGTCAGATTACGTACATTTCAGTAATGGTTTCTGGAAGGTTTGTTGGGATCTCAGTAAGGCCTTTTCCACGACAGTCCACAATGTTGTTACTACAGGTGCATGCAGTAGGGCAGTGCAAGACACTGCAGGATGGAGCCATAAAGGACTGGTGACCTGCAAAGGAAAGCACATTTTGCACTTTCAGCTCAATGTAAGGCAGAACTTCTAAAATAAACATTGTAGCCTATCAGTACTTTCAAACTGCATTAATTTAAACACACAGTAAACAGTAGCATGTTGATACAATCCAGAGAGGTGAAAGACAAATTCTCAACTATTGTGCCAGCACTACACGTTTTTCAACTTCTTTAGCAATAACCATTCAATATCATCTCATTTAAGAAGGCTAAGTGTGACCCATTTTTCAGGTATGTTTATTGGATGTTATTAAAAACTAATTACTGATTCATTTAGTTTTCAGAATGTTGTATAATACTAAAAAATGCATGTCAAGAGAAACAAATGAACTTCGCTACAAGCACTGAAGGTGACCTGCCAGTTTTGTTCTGTTCTGTCAATACTTATTTGAATATGGTCCTTCAGCTTTGTATTGCTTATAGACAGTTTTGGACTTTTCATTCATTTCATGCGTTTTCATTCAGTCACACAAAAATACATGGAAGTTTTGACTTCACATCTCTTACTCTCACTCTCTTTTAGCTCATCAGACTTCTTCCTCGCACAATCTACCACTCTTACCAACACAGGTGGCTAATTTACGAGTTCCCCCCGATTGCTTAGTGTTGTATGTTAAACTCAACGTCTTAAATTGCATTTAAACTTAATCATTTCATATTTAGGTATGTTTTAGAAAGTAAAAATCTTATTATATTTTCATGCAAATAGATAGGTTGCACATTTTAAAATATATTAATGGACTCATTCTTCTATCAATTTAATGATACAAAACAATTGCTTTGTAATGATAAAGAAAGACATAAAGGGATGAGAAAGGCACAACACCCTTTTCTTTCTTTTTTCATTAAGTTAGGAAAAGCTAGAGACTGTTTTGATATTCTCAAGGAAAAAAGAAACAGCTTCTTGACTATGAAACCACAATTTAATTTAAGATCTCTCTCACAGTATTTAATGTCATATAATAATAAAGAAAGGGTACACTGATAATGTAAGTTGCAGCCAATGCTGTTCCCACTTAAAACTTCGTATAACAACTGTCAAAGTTCTAAATTGCTGAAAAGATTCTGAGGCCAGGTTGGATGGGGCTTTGAGCAATCCAGTCTGCTGGAAGGTGTCCCTGGCCATGGCAGGGGAATTGGAAGTAGATGATCTTTAAGGTCCCTTCCAAGCCAAACCATTCTATGATTCTATGAGACAGACTTTTACAATATAATAATTTGATTTCACATTTATGTTTATTTTACAAAAGTACAAACAACTTCCAAATCTAATAACACACACTACTCTTTATACCTTCAGGAAGGAAATGTTTCACCTGCCTTTACTGAACAAAAATACAGTGATTCAGGGAGAAAACCTGGTTATTTCCCTTCCTAATAATCAGCATTATAATGATCAAGTTATAAAACTGTTCTTGAAAACCAGGCTCTGCAGCCATAACATTTACATGTAAGATACATGAAATGATCTTGTTAGGAACCCTTTTAAATGTACATAAAGGCAGAATTAGTGGCAAGAATACTGCTAGCATTTGACGTGTGAAGGTGGCAGTGCCTTACACTTTGATGTCAGAGGCTATTTAATAAGGACAGAACACTGTGCTCTCCATAAACTCTTTTTAAAACACAGATCTGTGCAAAATTTGGCATATTTGGCAATAGGCTTGTGGGGGTTTGCAGAAAATCAACCAGTAGGAGAAACCCTGCTGACCCACTGAAAATACAGCAATATTGCAGGTGATTTTTAATGTTCTTGGCAAAACTTGAAGCAGTAGACAAAATTTACAGAAAATTTTCAATCTGAGTGTAAAAATATTTAAATAAGAAAGATAAACTTGCCTTCTTCCTCATCTAGAAGATACAAATAAGGAAAAAAAAATTGAATAGAGAAAATGTGATTAGTAATGAACTGTTAGTCATTTCATTATTTCATATAAAAAATAACCTGAAGCATTAAAGCATAACAATGAAATTCAGAAAGTTACTTAGGGATTCAGAATAGTATTTAAAAGTCAGAAAATAACAAGTACATACTTGTAAAGTTTAAATAAAAAAATTCTTTACTACTAATGGTTTTATGTTCTCAATCAGTACGCCTTTTATTTCACTTCCTGTATTTCTCCCCCACAACTATACTTTTAGAAGACTATAAAGCCTATGTGAATGCAATATTTACAAAAAATTTGCAAGGACACGAGCATCCCGCAAAATACCAATAAAAACGATTAGGTTTTTCTTAATAAGCATTCATGCTGGGATTATGCAAAAGCTAACGAAAGTCAACATGCAGCACTAGCAGCCAGCCCTGAGCTGTCAGGAGGCGCAGTTCAGGGCAGCGCTCGGTGAGCGAGCGTGTTTCTCTTACCGCTGCAGACAAACTCGCGCTTCTGGACCTCGGCCACGTTGTGGCCGCGGAGGTGGGACGGCCCCATGCACTGCGTGTAGAGCCCGACCCGCGGCCGCTGCCGCAGCCAGTCCGACAGCCAGGCCAGGTGGCAGTCGCAGTACAGGTTGTTGGAGTGCAGGCGGCTGCATGGAACAAAACATGGCAATGCCTTCCCATTAGGACGAACAAACAGAAAAGCAGCCTGTTTTCCCAGCCTTCCCTTCAGCAAGCAGCTATGCCAGTTTATTAATAAAACTGTTAATGAGGAACTTTTAATGTCTTTCGTTGAAAGTCTGGGAGTTACAAGTTAATAAATAAAACTATGCAAGCAGCAAAATTACTTTTTATTTGTGGTCTAATTAACTGGAAGAAAAAAGAAGGCTTCCCAATAAATTAACTTTTCTGTAGTTTCCTGTTTCTTGTCTAAAAGAAAGAAGTAAATATACAAAAGCTTGTAAGCTGCCATGGGTCTCTTTAGTCCAGATCCGTATAAATAGTAAGACAAAAATGTCTCAACAAAATGCCCTAGAGTGGTAATATAATGTCAGAAAAAAAGGTTTAATAAAAGATTTGGTTTCCAATTAGGTATATCTGTAAGTCTGGCCATTATTAGTCTCTATAGAAACAGCCTGAAAGATCCATTTAACAGGTCACACTCATTTTCTGCTGAACAAGATAGAGTAATAACTCAAATTTTGAAAAAAGCACCTTCTTTCACATCTCTTTTCTGATTTCCTCTCTAGTTCTTTAATACCAGAAAGTGGGGCTAGCTGCTTTTTCCTGCTGGGGATCGATGTTTTAAGCTATGCCTGAAATTAAAAGACCAAATGGAAGCAAGTGATGGAACGAAGAAAGTTGTCTCTTTGTTGGTGTGGTCTGGCACAAGACCATGGCTTCTTGCCAAGTGGCAAAAAGCACTTTGCCATTGATAAAATATCAGACAAATGTATTCACTAAATTAGGTAAATTTCTTTTCTCTGGCTCTTACATTTTCTTAAACTACAGAAAAGGATGTCCATAGCTATAAATCAAATCATTACTCAGAATCATCCATAACAGAGACATGTCATTTTGGTCCTTTTTAGCTGATGTACTAAGTCCTAACTAAATAACTGGGAAGAAAATGCAAGAAATTCTGAATGTTGACAAAGAGTCTAATTAATCCATTAGAAAATAAATCTGCAAAGCAACATGAAATGAGTAACCAACATAAACTAAAATATTAACTAATACTCCCCCTCCCCCTTATTAGAAATTAAAGGCAATATATTTTCCTGTAATACTAATTCTTGGGTGGGTGCTTTGCAAATACAGCTCACAACATAGCACACTCAGTGCAATCTGTGGCCAGCTATAGGCAAGAACACCATTGCAAATCAGAACTAATGCCACTGAAATCAGTAGAGTTATACAAGCATATTCTGACTGCAAATGGAATGTTATAGCTATAACCCAGGACTCTGTGTGTCCAGTTTATATTGTTTCTAAAAGGTATTTTCAGAAAATGAAATATCCTAACCAAAGAAAACATAAATATAGTTAATTTGATTAACTCTATTTTAGGGTTCAAAACAGAAACTGTATTTGAAACTTTGAAAGAAGTACAGAATGCACATTTTCAAGACATGGGCCTGAAAGAACAGAATGAAATTCTATTATCAAAATCTAGCTGAAGTCACCAAAAACCCATGGTCAGCACTATTTAAGTACTCTTGTATTTGTCCAAGCAAGAATAGTTGCAATTCCGTTAATGAAATCAACAGAACTGCTCATCTGTGTGAAGTTTCTTCAGTGACAAGCCGTATGGTAAGCTGGGTGAATAGTCCTACTGATTTCAGAACAGTTGTGCAACCCAACACGGGTAAAAGAAATTAGACAGGTTTTTTGTACAAGTAGTTCTTTACTAACAGCTACTCTTGAGCTCTGATAGAAACATCCCATTCATTTTTAATTCCCACTTTACTGGGAAAATCTGTTTGAATGTGAGTCTCTGGACTAAACCTGGTTTTGCCAGTCAACAGAATCTAGATTTATTTGTAGCCAGTACAAATATACCAAAACATAATTCCAACCCATATGACTTGCATACACAGTCTTTTCCCTGTGCTTTGTTTTAGAAGCCTGAAGTGTTCCTCTGTGAAAGTCATAACCTCTAAAAATGGGGACCTTATTGTAAATGCTGACACAACTTTAATTATAATAGCACTACCGGATGATGCTATAATTTTATGTTACAAAGAATGTTGGCAAGCCAGTTTAGTTTAATTAGGTCTGCTAGCAGTACAGTAATAAAAGCATAAAGATTTCCCATTTATCACATCTGACAGTCAATCAAAGAATCTCCAGTGTTCCTAAATGAAATGTGACTCATTCAAAGTAAAACAAATTTTTGACTTTCAAAAAACATCAATTTGTTTCTCTATATATCTGTAACATGTAAAAAGAATTCACCCTGCCCTCATCTTTTTTTTGGTTAGAAGGTGAAGATTTTCTGTGACTGAATACAGCACTATGGAAATCCCATTTGGGAAGACGCCATGAAACTGTTTTTATAGACTTATTCATCTCATATCCTAAAAAAGTTGATGGAAAAGTATACAACTGCTTCTTTATCTCCTGAGCCCCAAGTATAGCTCTGTGGTCACTTGTTAGGTGTAGCTATCAGAATTAGCTTCCACAGACAGACACACAGACTTCACACTCGTCAACCTCATGAGACATCAATAATTTTTATTTGAGCTTATGCTTGCTTTGCCTGTATATGCATTTATAGATCCCTGAAAAAACTTAATAGAGGTAAAAATAAAATATTGGACTGATAAAAAGGGCAGCCAGTTTCAGTGGGACTACTCACAATGTTCTGAGTTTGGGCATATGGTTGAAACTTGCCACGGACAGTCGAGTGATGTTGTTATTGTTGAGAGTGCTGCAAAGCCAAGAAGAAGCACATTAACATGTTAAGACTTTTGCCACATTTAAAAAAGGCACAGCTAATGAGAGTCATGGTGTAGTGTTTTTAGGGATGGGTATCAGGAAAATACCCCACGCTTTTAATCATATTTTTCCTACCTGTTGAATCCCTAACAAAACACCATGGTTTTACCATTACCAGTCCTAAGTAAGAGGTTGCAGTAGCCTATGATTCACTCAAAAGGAACTTCCACCAATATTGGTAACATCTATGGCATTCAAGCAAAACTTGACATCCTGAAGTAAAAAAGAGAGTCCTTGGAGAAAACGTGTTCATTCTAGAGTGGTTCTAGGATGCTGATTTCTCTTTCTAGCTTCTGAGAGTCTGTTTTTTGACAGATGATACAAGATCTGAATTTTTTTCCCCAAGATTTTTAGGAAAAGAAAATGGGCTGCACTTAGGTTTTATATGGAATGAGTTACTATAGATGATCCAGAGCTACATGAACAATAGGGGAGTTTCCAATATGATAGAAGGAGTCAGGAATACTTTAGCAAACTAGTAATTTAAATTTTAGGCAAGGTGTTGGGAAATTGAGATAGGAACTAGAAACAAATCTTAGCCAATTCTTGGCTACACAGGCCCATTATACTCAGTAAGTGTAGTTTGTAAAGATTCAGAAACTTTATGAACTAACTTGCAGTTAAATATTGTCTTTAGGCTGCAAATAAAATGCAAACAAGACTGACTCCCAAAAAAGGAAGCAAGCAATAGAATTTACAGATTTGACTAAGAGATTCCTCATTTGAGCAGAATGGAGAATGAGCTCTATGTAACTAAAACAGCAATAAATAATAATTCCCACTGAAAAAAGCTTTTCTCCCTTTTGAAATAGAAAGTATTTTCCTTTTTCCTTTTGTTTTTTTTTAAAGCACAAACTGTAATTTGTACCTATTTTGAACAAATTTTTAAGTACTGCCTGATCTTGAAACACAGAAAGATAAATTCACAGCACCCTGACCAGGATTAAGCTATATATCTCCACATTAACCAAACAATTAATTACTGGTGCAATGTGCTGCATTTTACCTTTGTGTGCTTACTCATTCCATGTACTAAATCTTTCCTTTGCTGTGCATAAGGGATCTCCCCTGTGTGTTCTTAGGGGTACATAAACAGAGAGACGAATAATAAAAAAGAGGAAAAAAAAAAACCCAAATCAAACAAGTAAATAGGCGAATTGTGCTCCTTTTCAAAACATAACAAAAATGAAACAACAAAAAATGGCCAACTGGGTACATTCACAAAAGGTGTCTTAATGAATAAACGCCAGTAAATTGTGGCAGAGTTTTCTTACAGTGTCCACATGGTAAATGATGGCTCCCACAGTTCTTCCTGCATAACTTCTTACAAGATTTTAAAATCTTATCTTTTCAATGGAGGAAAGGGAAATCATCCCATATTTCCATAGCTGTTAAGAGAAGGCGAATCTACAAATCTTTTAATTTCCAATTTTGACTGTTTGATGTTTGCCTTGCTATTTTGTATGAATGAGCTCTTATTTATTTTTACAAGGGTAAAGACAATTAGATCCAGGAATAGATGTAAGGAATACATAAGGAATTAAATGAATTTTATAGCTATTTCTCTGTGATGGTAAAAATGCTTGATTTCATTACAGAGATGTAATTTTAAAAAGTTGGCTCAATACTTTTACCTAAGTGTTACATACTATAGCAAAGACTTTGATGACTGACTTTTTTTTTCCATTTTGTAGACACTTTCCTTTTTTTTTTTTAACATGTCAGAATTATATTTTTCCCATAGTCTGTTTCCCAAATACAGCAGATTTCCCATAAAAAAAAAATGACAAGGGAAAACTAAAATTTCACAGAATTCATGGGGAGGAATATTCATTTTGTATCTTCAACACTAACAGCCTCTAAAATTGTACAATAATTTAACCAAGATATAAAGAGTTGTTACTTTGGTAAGCATTTCAAATCGTCACTAAACAGGATTATGATCCATTTAAAAGCTTTATCTCAAACTTGAAGTGTGAAGTAATATGCAGTTTCTGTGCTTAGTTAAAATAATTGAGTCCAAATGAAAACAGTACGCATAGTCTTATTTGCTACTCAGTGCATACATTGTATGGTCTGATCTACACATCTTACATTCTTTAAGCCATATTGTAAAGAAAGCTTAATTAGATACAAAATATTCAGTTCCATTTGAAGTATCTATCTCAATTTCTTAAAAAGCCATGAATCTTTACATAATTTTTATCACATAATGTAGATCAAGATAGCAAACATTTAGTTGTATATTTGAACAATGCTAATAGACTATGTATATTCATTCAAAAAAATTCTATCTACTTTACAGCAGACTATTATTTTAAAGGTTTCTTTCTTCTTTTTTCCACTCACTGAAACCAGTGTTAAAATTCTTCTCCTGACCTCCTGCAACATTGATCCTTTAAGAGAACTAAAATTGCAAGCATTAAAAAATGCAGAAAACATTTCATTTCTTTTTTTTTTTTTTAATTAACATTTAACCCTTGCACTTGTAAAGACAAGCTCATATTAACAAAAAAAGAAACACAAAACCAAACCACAATAAGCAGATTAAGCCATTACTGGAAAAAATATTCTGTCTCATATATGAGTTCCAAATATAAAAATCTCAGAGAACATCACATTTACTGATAGACAATTAGTCATCAACTTAACAGTTAAATGTAGTATTGAACCTACACTATATTTTACTGGCTTTATATCAGAGAATTAACAATAGGCTCGTTATTCTGTGATTGCAAAGTAGAAAAATAATATCAAATTTGGCTGCCAGTTTCATTCACTCATAAGTAAAACCAACTAGTGTTTAATAATAAAAAAGTTTTACCACCAGCTACTCACATACTCTTTGGTTTCTTAGACATGTAGACGCTATCTATTGCCAGAGATGCTTCTGTCCTTCAGAATATTTTTAAAAACCTCAAAAAACCCAAACACAACAAAACCCATTTCCTCACTCTCCTCAAGTTATGATTTATCAGGTGTGATTAACATGAAGTAACTCACTGATACACAAATTCTTTCACTTCTCTTAATGAGGAAAATTCAGAAAAAACGTATCATTTTGACTGACAGAGCAAGTATTTCAGGAATGTGTCCTGTGCCTCAGTTTCTTTGAGAACTAGGGCACTTTGCTCATTACAGTAACTATTCTCAGATGATAATTTTATTACCTTTAACCTCACTGACAGAAACTTGAAGAAAGTGAAAAAAAAAGTATGCAAAGAAGTGTTGCAATAATAATCTTCGGTGAAACAAAAAAATAATTTTCTATACATACACATGTATTAATGCACATAAAACTTCAAATGTTTTAGAAAGAAGCTATTAACATGGACATGATGAATATCTTAACATACAGCAGTAGTGTTTGCTAGAAAGTGCCTCTTTGAAAACATCCAGATTGTCAAATAGATATAGCATATTGTTCCTGACACTGAATCTGAAAGATCAAATTGATGTTGAGTAGACAATAAAAGCAATCCTGAAAATGTTCAGCACATCAACAGCAATGGATAATTTACAAAATTAATTGAGTTCATTAATACTGCTGCCCTCCCTCTTTTTAGAATGAAATATATTCTTTTCTTACAGTATCTGCCAATGGCTTTTTTAAAATTATTATTATTATGTTTAATGGCTGTCTTGGAGAGTAAAGGAGTATCTCTGCCTCTCCATATCTTCTTACCATTTTATAGCACATCACAGTGGATTATTTTAAGACATCTTTTCACTAAACCATCCTGACACCAGGCTGCAGCTTGCAGATAAGCTTCTACATTAGTACTCCCCAGAAACAGAGCTCTCGCTACAAGTAAGAGATACAAGGAATACTTACAGCACTTCCAGGTCACGCAGAGCCCTAAATGCCCCATCTTCAATACAGCTGATCTGGTTGTAATCCAGTTGCCTGTTAAACAGATTAGGAAGGCATTTGTAAGGGAGAGGCACGCTGGCAAGGAGAGGTGTACGGGAAGCCTTCCGAAGGGGTGGCAGAGCCAGGCCACACGAACAGAAAGGCTCTGGCTATCCCTGCCGCCCGCTCGAGGCTGTCGCACGGCGCTGGCCTGCACGCTGCCACAGAAATCCCTTTTTGTTCTCAACTGTCTGCGCAAAACGGCAGCGCTGGGAAAGCTCCAGTAAATAATAACTGCACCTTATATTAAATGCCAAAGAATGCAATTTCATTACATCAAGAAAAGCTATCCATTAAAAGCTCTCAGCGTCATCTTGCTGAAACAATTTCATTAAGGTAAAGGACGGTAAATCACTTAATGTCACACGCATCCCCTCGGTGACCTAACAGAATCCATTTATCAGAGCAGCCCAGCTGCATGTTAATTCCACCCGCCGTGGCAGGGACCAGGGACAGACACCAGTTTTAGGGGTCTCCCTGCATGCGTGCATGCCTGGAGCGGGTGGGAGGTGTTACCCCCGGGCATGCGGAGGATTTAGAATAATTACCTCCTGGAATATGTCTATATGTAGGAATAACAGTGTCCGAGGCATTTCCAGAATTGTTTACTTAACTCCTTTAATTCTACTCCGAATGAAAGTAGTGTTTCTGCTGTAACCTTCAGTATCTGTTTTTCCATGGACTTTGTGCTGTCTGCAATTATATGCAGATAGTATGTTGTAATGGAGCACTTGAATTCTAGACATAGAACTCAGCAATCCATCCCATACATTATTAATCCTTAAGTATTAAGTTATGAAAAATTTAGATTCGTTTCTCTGAAGAATATTATTACCTTTTCAATTCAAAACATTGATACAGCACATATAGCCCAATTAAAAATGTCTGCTTAAATTAACAACCATGCAAATACAAAATCACACTTTCTCTACTGATAAAAGCTTTCCCTATAAATACTGAAATGTCTTATCCATTTCAGGGCATGACTTGCAAAGCAAAGATGATAAAACCTCACTTTAAAAACTTCTCCAAGCTGGTAGCTTGTCAATGTCAAATAATATATATGAGTAAATGTGTGTGAACAATACTAAGAAAATGAACAAAATACAAATGAACTCTGCCCTTCTGTCTTCAATTATATATTAGCTAGTAGGGCTAATGATACTTTTACTAAAGCATTTTCCATGATTCTGCTGAATCTATGATGTCATTTTACTTTATTAATAAATCATCACACCCACTGCTGAATGTAATGCACCAACTTGTATAAAGTTCTTCTAGTTTCATCTGAATTACTACTACAAGGGAATAAAATATTGTCATAATTGTAACAGTGCCTGTGTTTCAGTGTACTGAAAGCTAAATGCAAACTATCAGTTGCTGAATATGATCTTTAATCATTTTGGTGCAATGTTACAATACCAGTGCTGCAGTGTTGGAATATTTAAGTCTACTTTCTAAGGCTTCTTCAATTTTTACTAATGAATTTCACTTAACAATTAAGCTAATAGCCTTTTTATTTTAGAGAGGTAAAATATATACACAGTACAATTCTCTAACCTCTCAAACAATTTATCAAAGCTATTTAAATTACTACAGTGGCATGAAATGTTACCTTTGACACAATACAAAAGAGAAATTGTTTCCAGACAAATTGGAAAAATCTTTTAATGCCATCAAATTTGCCTAATGCAGTCTGCAGGTTAATCTGTAAAAGGGTGAGCTGTGTGTTTGCCCACATCTTATTATCCTTAGCTGTCAATGTATAAATCAGGGCTGACACAGCTTCTTCTAAATCATCCATACTATACACAAAGGAAAATCTTTTAAAGCGGAGAAAGCACTTGAGCAAATCTTGTCCTACACAAACTGAAAGGCAGATTTCTTCCACTAGACTGGCAGCAGTTGTGATCCTGAAAACTTTTGGACTTCTTCCTTTAATGAGTCACCATGATCACTACCTTAGTGAAGGGTGAGTTGTTTCCATTTAAACCTTCTTACCAGAAAGATTACTCTGTTTGCACTGAACTAATGAATTGGTTTCAATTTGTTTGAGGACAGGAAGTTTGCAGATGGGAAAGGAAAAATATTCCCTAGTTTTAAAAACTAGTGTCTTAGAAAGCTGCATTCATTTTTATGTTTCAGCTTATCTTCCATCAGTTACACGATGATATAAAAGTGATTAGACATATACCATGAAGAACAATTTGCATGACATATATATTTATTTTTTTAAGCTATGAAAGGGACGTGATTTTGAAGACTGTGTGACTGGTTTGAATAGCAATGTATGGTAAAAGTAAAGGTTAAGGGTAAGGATACCTACACTACATATATGACTGAAACAGAAAGTTAGGCAATATTCCACAACCAGCATAACATTAATTTATGATGTCCTTCTAACAGATAAACTGAAGCAGTCTGATTGAGTTTTTTTGATAAAACTGGTTCTCATTAGCAAGTATTATTAAGATATATCTTAAGGCACTAGCAAGAATACTAGAAATTAAAAAGTATTTATTTATCTAATTTTATGTTATGTTTTATAGTTTATTTTAAGCATGACTTTCAAAACCACACATAAAAATCTCCAATGCCATAATGAAACCTTTATCACCACTAAGCTATTGAGGATACCAATAACCCTAATTCCATTTTAGAAAGCTGTTTTTTCCCACAAGAGCTGCTTTGCTTCTTTTCAAATGGTTAGAACACTCTGAGAACTGAAGCTGACCAGATGTGGACCAGCAGTTCACGGCCCATTCCCATCCTTCCCCTCTCCCCAGTTTCTCTTCAACATCTTCCTGCCTGCTCCATCTCCATTTTGGGTCTTTTCTATGTGGTACCTCTCCATGCTTTTGTAAAGTTGCTTTCTGCCTCCAACATTCACAATGCTTCAGCAGTACCATTCCTGTAAAGCTCATAAAATACCAAACACCAGTTGTCACATTCAAAATCTTTCCATAATCACAAAGAATTAACTGGATTTTGCACCCGTGTCTGCAGCATTACCTGGGTATTTAATATACTTACTAATCTACTGCCTACTTAAAATGTCAATGTTTTTGTGAGTTCAGCAATAAGAACTAGTAAGAATAATAAGCATTTAACTAATAATAAAATGTCTGCTTTGAAATGTTTTTTATTTTTTGCTCTTGTGGATACATCTTATGCTGTAGAAACATGTTTCTAATTTATATTTTCTTCCCTTCTGGCATATGTTGTCTACCAGATAATAATAAATAAAATAAACTTTGTTATCCCACAAGAAGAACATTTAATGAATAATGGAAGATGTTGCATACATTTAAAAACTACTACCCTCATACAGGAAAAATCCATCATCTGACTCCTGACAGAAAAAACCTTCTTTACTCATTCCTAGAGAGTTAAAAGTTGGGACAATTCAAACAGTTGTCTGCTTTACTCTCTTGTTCTTCACAGTTTGAGGACACTTTGTGGTCCCATGCTAGAGAGCTACTTTTTACAACAGAACTGAGTTAGGTTTCCTATTTCTTACTTCTCAATTTCAGTTTCAAGACAAACCAATAATTTCAGAATTAGTTAAAAATGATGTTAAAAAAATCATGCCAGAATTTATTCTGCTTTTAGCAAACTTCAAAGAACAGCTTGTTTCCCATTGTATGGGAACAATACTACTAATAATATAATACTTCTAATATACTATATACACTATATACTACTAATAATACTACTAATATTATTAGTAGTAATATTACTACTTACATCCAAGTAACACATACTTGCTGAACAAACTAGAAGGGACAACAGATCTATAGCTCAGGTGCTCAATCCCCTAAAAATTGTCTAGC
>VYZQ01039550.1:30307-42317 GCA_013400655.1 Mystacornis crossleyi
TAGCAAAATAAAATCAAGAGAACTGAAGGTAGTAGCAGAGGACACAGAGAAAATAAAAAAGAAAGAAACAAACACAAACTAGGATCCAGAACTTTCCATTTATTCTATGCACTATTAACAATGATGCAGTGCAATAGAAGAAGACCGATACATTAAAGTCTTTATTGCTATATCCATACCACATGCAGTTTGGAGGTTTCACTTCAGACAATAGTTTGCTACCCTGGACCAAATACACCTATCACACAGGGTACAAGAATGTTTGAAGTCTTGCAAAAGGGATTTATCTACCTTGTTGTACTAAAATTATGAAATCAGACCTTCTTTTGGAAGCCTTCCAAGATGCACCTATCTATACACAATATAGGGAACACAATTACATGAAGAAGCTTTCTTGAGCATCTGAATAAAATGTACAAACAAATGAGACGTGTACAGGTGTCTTTACAGAGGGATTTGAAGTCCATTTGCACAGCAGTTTTCTTGTGGTTAACTAGATTTCATTTTGCTAAAACAAACCCAGGATCTTCACTCCAAAGCACACCAAATGCAACCCAGCTCCTAACAGAAGTAAAGTTTCTCTGTCTTGAGCTTTAGAGACATCTTTAGAGGACCTTTTTCAGAGAGAGTTTTTAGAGAAACATTGCAAAGCTGTGCACAGAAATGAAAGATCTAGCTCAGAGTAAGTGAAAAAGCAAGAATCATTTAGTTGATTAGAAATAAATAGTCATGCTTTTGATATTTTTTTTTCTAAAATGTAATCTAGCATGGGCTCATATTTCCAGTTCTGAGCAATCACTCCTNGATCTATGTCTATATCTATGTAGGCCACTGCCATACGCATAAATATATACTACAGGAGATAATGGGTAATGGTGCATTAAGCTTTTCATGGCATTTGATATAATATCATCATTCACCATATTACATAATTAAAAGAAGTGAAAGATGAGCAATACTGAGGCCAAATGTAAATTATTTTTTAAAATCTAATAGAAAGCATCAATGATCAAAATTTTTGTTTCCGTGGGAAATTTTGGCACCAACACAAGGACTTACAAGTGACAGCTCCTGTGCCAGGTTCCCCAACAAACAATAAACTGAGGCTGTATGTGTGTGTAGGTGTGTGTGCATGTACGTGCGAAAGACAGCAAACCAACTAACTGCATGCCAGACTTACTGCAGGGTCCACACAGTCAGCACCATTTCAGTGTAGCACAAGCTCATGCAAACTGAAGTATAGTGTTCCCTGGTAATTTTAGCTCATTTCAAATGTAAACTCTTTGACTGCAAAGGTTCCCAACCTTGCTGAACAAGGCATTGTTCAAAGCATCCATTTAAACATGGAGAGCTAAGTAAGGTTGGCAAATACTCTTTTCCAAAAGTCATTTTTTTGCAATGCATCAGCTAGTTTGTGAAACTTTCTTGGAACTGTTTTTCTAACAAAAGTGTAAGTTCATTTCTACACTGCAAAATTCTACTTCTCATAAAAAAATATGATTTTCCTTATAGCAAGAAAATTTTAGTAATTATTTATTGATTGCTTCAAATTTTCATCTGCTCGGTGTAAAAATGTTTCCTTATAAAAACCTTGAGTGGCTTAAACTAACACTCAACTTTTTATTCTTGCATAAATTACACCTACATTTCACAACTCAAGCTGTGTGTGGTCTTTTTTATTGATGTTTGAACCCATTCCACTGCAATTCTTAGACTGCTCACAAAAGAGGCCAGAACTATCACAAGGTGCATTGTGACTTTCAGGGAAAATGGGGCAAAAATCTATTCTGTAGATAAAACAGACAATTTTGCAGGCCATTACATTACATTGATTTGACTTTGCAACTTATATTCTGTAGTGAAGAAAGGTGCAAAACCCCTTTTTAGCCTGATGGTCATTGTATTGCTGCACTAGAAACTGTGTGGACGTCATCTTCAATTTCAAAAATAGACAGCATTTGAACAGAGACTCTATGATGGCAATTGATACCCTTAAAATGAAAAAAATATCTAAGCATTTCAATATCATTTACGCCAGGATACAACAAAACATCCTACTTTTATAAGAAAAGATCTGTATTTTTTTTAAAAAAAGCATTAACTTACTTCACATTAGAAAGCAGCAATCTGACCAAGATACTTTCATTGGAACAAATCATTCTCCATTATATTACAGCCCAAGACCTTACATCAAAATCCAGAATACCTCTGGAACAGCAGAATTGATAAAAAAATACAGCTAGACTGAAAAAGCCAAGGCTATCTGACAATTTCTTTCTTTAAATAGAGCACAGTGATCTAGTGACGTTTTGACAAACGCACCTTTATGCAGATTCTAGCTGTCATAGAGGCTTCTTTTAATTAAATTGTTCTTGACTCTATTATATCGTTCCAAGAGAGATATACTCCAAATTATTAAGTCTAAAGGGGAGTACCTTAGACATTGGTCTTTCAAGAAAATTCCTTAGTGCGACTTTGTGGGCTTCATTGATGTCATTCAGTGGTGGGCAGAGCACCTTCCTTCCTTGGCCTTCACCGCTCCTCCCTGCTCTGGCATCACCAAACCTGTGCCCAGGGCCAGGTGTAACTTTGGTCTCTCTGAATGTGAGATGTTCTCAAGGAGAACTCTCAGTTTTGTTTCCTCAAGTTAAAAGGTAGTACAGGGATAAAATAATAAATAGCAGATTTGCACCAAAAGCCACCTGGGTTAGTTAGACTGGCAGCAACTGACAGAGACTTTTTAGAGGAGGCACAAATGAGCATTGCTGCTGCTCTAGGTGCACAACCCAGCCTGGGTACAGCAGATTATTTCAGATAAGTTTAAGATGTATATATGTCAAGCATTCTTCTGAGTTGTAATATTCTGGCTGCAACCCCATTTTCTCAAATGCAAAAACAGAAAACCAAATCTGTACACCAAACAAAGCTGAATCCCACTAGAAATGAAGATACACAGTGGAGAATGCACAAAGATTTCTGAATTTCTGCCCAACTACAGCAATGTTTTGAAAAACTTGCATACTATTTTTTTCTCTCTTAGAAGCTCAGGTGTGTGTTTCTAAATAGAAGACTAAATATACTGCATCTAAATAATTACTTTTTATAGTTAACATAGTCTATCCAAGTATTCAAACTCATCAATAAAACACTATAGATTCTCTAAGATCCATGATCAAGTAAGTTCTGCATTTACTGTGCTTATATAAAATATAATTTATTAAAAAAAAGAAAACTGGATAAAGGCAATTTACATGCAATGGATTCTGATAAGCACATATGCCTCGGTTTTTAAACCAATTTCCAAAGATTAAAGATTTAATTTGGATATTCTGACAAAGCAACTGAACTTGTCTAATTTGAAATTATGCCTAAAAGAATGTAGATTTCTGTACTTCACAAACCAATGAACTAGGAAAAAATCAATAACAAAAACAACATCAAAAAAGGCCCCAAGACCTCTGCCCCACCCTTCCTCCCCCAACAGCTTCATTTTGTGTATGCAAGTTTTTTTTCTGCAAGAATACATTGGTAATGATAATGTATGAAGCTTGTGGAAATAGCAGGAAGACCTTGCCAAAAACCTTGTTACTACCGAATCCTTCCTAAGAACAGGAGGAAAATGGTTCAGTTATATTTATCATATTTACTAGTTAATAGATAGACGTGTATCAGGGAAAAAACCTCACAGCTTAGAGTTCTGTGAACATTTGAAATTCATACCAGTAGAAGATACAAACCTGTTCTCAGAAAAAAAGCTTGAAGACTTATATACAGTATTGCTTTCTTATTGGAAGATAAAGCCCTGAGATAACCTGAAATTAATGATCCTGATAGAATGCTTCAGCTCTTAAAAAGTGCACACAGTACTGCATTGCAATTATTTTATTACTTACCATGTACGGTTCTCAGTTGAATATCCTATTTACCCTTAAAAAGGAGTGCTCAGTTTTTAATTACATAAATTGAAACATGACATAAAATATCTGTATCATAAACTGCTAAGGCTGTATCACAGTTTTGTTGTGTGGCTAAATCATTTGAAACACCAAATCTTTTGAAGATGGCAAACCTGCTTGTAAATTTAATTACTTGTAATTTTATTTTCCTCTATGGGTTAACCTACCTCTGTGTCTGACCAGTGAAATCTATACTGCCATTCTGTACTTTGCAAAATACTGAGAACTGGGAATGAGTAACGTGTCCTGATTCTTAAAGGAAGAAGCAGAAATACTCAACCAAACTAAGTATTGAATGCTTACCAGTTTATTTATGCCAGTTTATAAAGACATCTCATAAAGTGGCTATACCATGAACAGCATCCTGAAAATTATTTACATATAAGTGACATGAACAAAGCAAGCCTTGCTAAGCATTTCTCCCTTACTGGAAAACAAGAGTTAACATTAGCTAACTATATCCTGCATGCAATCCTCCATACCTGTAGAAGGTGGCAAAGTGTCATAGATAATGAGACTACTGGACATTCAAAGAAGTAAGAAGAATGAGAATTATTTGACTGAAAATCAAATATATGAATTTGGACATGGGAGATTTCACTTGGAATACGAAAGTGATGAAAAAAAACCCCAACATATTTTAGAATAGGATAGTTCAGTTGAAAAGGACCTACAATTATCACCCAGGCCAATCAGATTATTTTGATGGAACAAGTAACAACTTCTTTCTAGGAACATTAAGTATCAATTAGACATTTATCCTAAAATAGTAAAGCTAACAAAACAATAGATTTATGAATATCAAACAACCCTGTCCATTTCAGCTGTTTTGACTATGACTGGCTTTTTCTTCAGTACTATTCAGTATCCTACAATATTTCTGTATCTGAGTATACCTTAAAAAATACAGATGGCAGGGAGAAGACATGCACTCCCTATCCATTAAGGAGCTCCTTGTAGAAAGAGCCTGTGAAACATGCTCTGGCATAGGCTACTCAAGGATCCCGGACTTGATTAAGGTATCTGTGAGGTCTTGCATGGTCTGAGATACTTCTCCAGTCACAGTCACATTAACGAGGCACATTGTCTAAAACCTCAGAGCTATTCCAGAGCAAGACCCGAGAGCTATTGTTTATTCCCCTGGCTTTGATCTTAGGGTAAGCAAAGTACTCTGCCTCACTGGGAGGCACTGCAGACACCAGCAGTAAAATCTGAGACATGGAAGGTGAGAACACGCTGCAACATGACAGCGTAAGACAAGGGAGCCATAGTCCCAAGTTTCAACTGTCTTGATATGTCTCCAGAGAAGTATGGCAAAAAGATTATTTCATATTATCAGGAACACTGGCAGCTGCCTCTGTTTGCAAAAGCTGCCATAGCCATGGGCTTTCCAATGCAAAGAGGAGAGAATGAAACCCCAAAGTAGATTTTTCATCTTGCAATGGATTTCCGATTTGGATTTTACCCCTAAAATGCCAGTTTTCTACCTTCAAAATTTGAATAAATACGTTTTTCTACTCTGTATTAGATGTCATGGGTTAACATGGAAAAGTTCTGAGCAGATGTTTTTTTCCTGCTCATGAAACATCATTTATCACCATACAATCATACTCCTAAATTGCAAAGTTCCAGCATGACTAGGAATTTAATCTAAGACCTTTTCTGAATGCTACAGAGGCATGCTTTGACAACCACAAGTTTTGTTGTATTAGGATAAAGCATGTAAGCATTAAAATTATTTTCCAAACCATGTAATGAGAATCAAACCAAAGTAAAAAGTCTTCAAGAATACAGATGCTATTGAACATTGTGGTGTTAATACAGGGGGAGTATCCTGGAGAGACAGTTCCTTCAAAATTAGTAGTTCAGGTGAACTGGAGGTACTGAAGCCTACCGGGAATTCCATCATGGCAGAAATGGATCATATTTTAACATGAGCTTACTAAAAAAACATGAATGTTTTAATCTATGGCACAACGTTTTATCCTATGTTCAGCAAATACATTAATATATACAAACAACTAAGTATCTTTCCCATCAGTCAAGTGAGGCTTATCCAGTTAATTGTAAGAATACTGACATATGCTTGGCTTTAACTTCATACAGTTACTGTATAACAAGTTACAGTATCATATCATTTATTCATGAAGATAATCTTATACCCAAATGGCTTGTCATGTCTTTTTAGCAGGCATAGCTTTCTGGCAGATCTACAGATCAATTATGATGGAACAAGGAAATGTTTAAAAATATATACTTAAAAATTCAGTCTAAACTCGTTCTGAAAAAGCAAAACAAACAAAGAAACAAAATCAAACAACCAATTCTGCTGTATCATTATTCTTTGACTGTGAAATAAACCAGTTAAATTCCTATTAGTTTCAATGATTTTTTCTTCTGTTCTTTAGTAAAACAATCATTGTAGCTATTTCTCTTCATATTGAAGATACAAAAGGTGTCCAATACTACCTGCAGTAGCTAATATGTCTCTAAGGCACATATATCCCCTTATGAAGATAAAAACGATACATTATAATTTCGAACATCAGTTCTGTAAATCATTATTGCTGCTGCTTCCCATAGGAGAATTAAAATTTCATGTATGAGAAAGCTACTATGAACCTCCTTTTATAGATGGGGAAACCAAGGCACGCATCAGAGGTAGCACGTATCAGTACCCTGCTGAGGAGCACAAAACTGATGAGAAAGACTTAGATCACAGAATTTCAGGTTCTCTCTGCATCACTAATTTCCATGTGCTCTGGTGACTCCCTAGAGATTGAGAAGCTGCACACACTATGCACATAAGCTATTCTCACGCTAAAGTAGGATCACTCCCTGGGCCATGGTGTGTTACATTGCCCAAGTGAATATTTCACATTTCACAACACAGGGCAATGATCACTGCAACACAGACCGAATTACTAGAGTCACAGCAATTCCCATGCTAAGGAATGGATCTTTACTTTTTTTTTTTTTCCCCCCGAAGAATATTCAGATTGAATTTCCCTGTCCACTTTCATCTCTCATTTTTTAATGGTAGCACTTTTGATGATATCATTGATGTTTCTTTCATTCTTAATGCTTGAGGTTTTTAAATGTCATCCATTTATAAATCTGTTATGGAACCTAAATGTACTTCTCATTATAGCTTCTGGCATACTACTATCTGTATTTTTTAAACACCAGGTCTTTTAATCCACTTTATCTATTTATTTATTAAAGAAGAGAGATAATTTATGTGGAAGTATAAAACATGTGAAGGAAAAGAGAAAAAAGTAATGCACTACACAATAGTAGTACTGGTAGCCTGGTGATCTCCAGAGTTTACCAGTACCTTCAAATTTAACATTTAGTATAATTCATCCAAAATTTAAATTCTGATAATTAGTGCTAATATTATTTTTTTGTTTGAGAAACAGCCTGACTCTTCATACCCATGCAATATAATACACAAATTATTTATAATTTTGAGTATTGGTAATTAGTGATTTCTGCAGAATCTAAATAGCACAGAGCACAAGTACTAGGCCTTTTACTTTTTAATAGGAATACATTTTGGGTTTAGACTAAGCCAAAACCTCCAATCTCAGTCTTGGCAGAGAAGTTAACCCATGGGCTACAAAATCAATTCTACTCTACAATGTATCCAAAAGTGTACTTAAATCAATTTGTATACTATGATACTACCGAAAATAATTGCTTAAGGAGATTCACCATTTATTCTTTATTGTTCTAGAGTGGCCTAGCAGGGCAAATGCTAATTATGCAATAAAATAGGAGTATTAGGACCACACATGCATTTTATTGGAGCCTTAGAAATTATTTTTGAAAAGGAAAGCAGTCTTTAATATTCTGTTCCACTAAATGAATATATAATTCTCTTTTGTTTAGACTATAAAAACCCCGAAACAAAACAAGAAAGGAAATTACATGCTGTAGCTCCTAAAGAGGACAGGACCACCCACAGTTTCACAGAGAACTGACATACTACTTGAAATTTGGCTTCAGTGTAATCCTTTTCATAGAAAAACTTGAAGCTCTTAAGAACACCCCTCACTCCCCAAAGAAAAAAACTGACAATTCTTTATCCTCCACACACTCTCAAATTGGTCAAGCTGAAGGAAGGCACTGAGTGACATTTTACTGACGGTTCCTTATCATGCATCCCTAATAGCACTATCACTCTGTAACAGGACCCAAGACAGCAGCAGAGCATTGATGTGTTGTGGGCATTGTTGACCTACAGCCCTACTTGGAGTTTGCGGAGTGGGAAATGGCTTTTACCCACATGGATGTGTTGTAACTATATGGTGAGGCCGCACCTCAGGTGCTGTGCTCAGTTCTGGGCCCCACACCCCAAGAAAGACATGGAGGGGCTGGAGTGAGTCCAAAGGGCAGCGGAGCTGGGGAAGGGTCTGGAGCACAAGTCTGATGAGGAGCAGCTGAGGGAGCTGCGGGTGTTTAGCCTGGCGAAGAAGAGGTTCAGGGAAGACCTCACTGCTCTCTATGACTGCCTCAAAGGAGGTTGTGGACAGGTGGGGATCAGTCTCTTCCCCCTGGTAACAAGTGACAGGACAAGAGGAAATGGTATCAAACTGTGTCGAGGAGGTTTAGGTTAGATATGGGTTTTGTTCATGGATCTTCCTCTCCTTTTTCTTTAACTAGTTTGGAATTCAAGGCAAAATACAAAATAACTTGAATTTTTATGTGTCACTTTTTCACACAAGGCCACAAAAGACTGTTTCTTTGTAGGGAAAGGGTGAAGATGCTTCTATTTTCATTTTACTAGTCTCTGATAGGTGATTTGGTGATTAATTTTTAATCAACTATTACACTTGACAGACTTGAAAATGCACTATAAGTTAAGAACTTAAAAAGAATAAAACAAGATTCTGCCAGGTAACTTTCACTTCTTCTGGTCTGTTAGAGACTCAGCATATGCATGGCTGAAACATCCATTTGGCTTAGCTGGGGATCTGCTCACATTAAGAATAGATGAAATGGCATATTTAATTTTCCAAAAGACCTCTTCAACAGTATCTGAAAAATCTATCACTACTTTTTCCTGTAACAAAACTTCCTTTTTAGAAGAAGTTTGCAGCTGTCAACATGTCTTTAATATTTAATATTATTTCACCTGCTTTGGAATTGAAACTGTAAGCACTTTCAGGAACTGATTGAAAAGTTGTCTGGTACATTGTCTAGTTTCACTACACAGTCTATAACCCTGTATATTCTCTTCTGAAATATCACTCAGCAAGCTGTGGCAATTTCTGTTTCTTCAAAACAGAGCAGAGCAGACTCCTGATCCAACCCCATTATGTGGAGCTGCAATTCCAATAGAGACAAGTAATAATTACATTCTTGGACACAGACATTGTTCATGAAGTATAGCTCCAAACTTTTATTCGAATAATAACCTGAGTAGTTCAAGTGTTTCCTAACAGTAAAACTAACCTTGAAAAATTTGTCAAGAGACAGGGGAAAATTTGAAGAGTAAACTAGAAAAGATCTCGGAGACCATTAATGTTGAACAGCACTGTGCTCACTCTTCATTCATTTGAGTCGAATGATGCAATTTTGGGGATTGTCTCTTGAGATGGGCTCATTGCTTGATAAGACAGATCTATTGTATAGTCTTAGCTTTATACAGTATGTATAGTTGCATAATATATATGAAGCCCTGATGCTTCAAGTTCAAGGCTGTTGCCTGTCAGTGCCAAAAACTATGCTAAAACAGTGAAAGAAACCAAAGCAAATTATTAAAAGGATTACCACAGATGATTCAAAAAAACTGACAACAGCTAAGCTACCATCATGGCTGCTTATTAAGATGACCAATTTTATATGACTGTTTTTCTGGTCTTCACCCATCTGCTTATACCTATCTGTCATTTCTTATACTGTAATATCTTTCACAAAACTGTTTTGTTTTACTGGGTGCTGGTTTGTAGGTATTTTTCTGATTCTGTGTAACAAAGTACAGGGACTAGCACCACTGGGCTTCTGGACCAAAGAACTAGGGTTTTTAGCTGTTCTATGAGAAAACTAATAATGAAAAGGACAAGAGACGTATGTTCATACTATCTGCCACTTCACTGACCATGAACTATAAAACAGTAATAACAAGCTCAATTATTTGAGTAACTGAATGACTGGATTTTTTTGTTTATTCTATTTCTTGTGCGTTGTGTATGTGCTGGTTAATACAAACCAATTAAAAACTCTTAGGAGAAAAAAGAAATTGTTGAGAAACTTCAGGGAAATTACTACACATATATTCAGGTACTCTGGAAGTAAAACTTCCCACTGACCAGGATTAGATTACTTTAATACTCTAGCTGCACATCCTAGAAGTGTCAAGCCTCAAGTTTCTATTCAAGGTCTCCAGGCTTTTCTTTCTTCTTGAGCATGCCTTCTCTTTCTGTGACTGTTCCAGCTGCTTCTCCCAAACCTCCGTCACCACAATTTTTTCCCTTTCAGTGCCACACAAAGAATGAGAATTTCAAGAAGTATTTTCCTCCTATAAAAGGAGCTGAGAACACAGAAGAGGCAGTACAACTGTTCTGTAAAGCAAGAAGAGTGCAAGCTACCTGGATTCAGGGGCTATTTAGAAATGAAAACCCTCATAAAAATGGTAAAAATGTATGTAAGCAATAAAAAGAAAATTTGCAATTCCAGAATGAATTGATCACAACCAATTTCTTAATCAATAGCAAACTAAAATAAACAACTATGGGTAAAAAACTGAATCAGAGTGCTTGCATTCTACATTTCAAGAATGTGAAAAATCCTATTTCTTGTTACAGCCCTGTCTGTATGCTGTTGCCACAATATCAGTATGTAAATTACATTAAAATGTTCTAGGAAAAAAGTAATCCATACAAAAAATAATTTAATATTTTTTATAGAAAAGCTTAAATTTTATTGCTACTTCTGCCATATTTATCCCCCTTTCCTCCATCAAACTTGCAAAAAGGTTCCACTGCTTGTACTAGGAATAATTTCCATTCAGACATTTTTTTAAGCTTGAAGTCTACAAAGCTGATTTTTTGTTCCAGGACTGCACCTTTCCACTGACATCAAAAAGTAGCTGCTCTTAATTGCACTTTAAGAACCCATCTTCCCTCTTTTCAGATGTTTTTCCTCTATAGGTATGTTTTCAAGCCTATTTTTCCCCAAATTGCTAAATTCTTTCCCTTCAACCAATATTCAGACTCACCTACGCAGCTGATGGAGCTTTGCCTCAAGTAGCTATCCAGAAAATTCCACTGATCAGCCCTAGTAATTAGGGTAAAGGGCGATTGTGTGTGGGGTGTGGTGTTCTTCTGTTGTTGTTTGAGGGCTTTTTCATTCGGGAGGATGGGTGTTGTGTTTTGCTATGTGAGGGCACACAAAGGCGGTTGGATGGGATGGATATGAGTTAAGCAATTGCAGTCAAGTTAGAGCGCAGCACACTCAGGATGAGCCAGGGTGACACTGATGTCTCTAGTCACAAGATACTACACACTCCTGCAGTGAGTAAATGGGTAATTTCAGAAAAGAGAGGTCCAGGTGACCACAGAGAGACTGAGAACAGTTTTGGTAATGGGAAAAAAGACTATTAAATTTACCTAAAGAAACCCCAGCCAACAATGCATAAGCTTCCCTATTACTCAAGGACTAATTTGAAAATATACAATAAAATATTTAAATACTTAGATTGACGGCATTTTGTTTGAAGCATAAATGTTTAAAAGGGATTTAAGAAATAAGACTAAATATAAGAACATGTGGCATTGCACCTCTATCAGTAACAGCCACTAAACAGATCAACAACATCTCAGCACTGTACAGCCAGGCTTTCTGCTAAAGCAGTCAGTGTGAATCCATTTGTACTTCTAGGGAATTCAGGAAGACTTCTGCCAGCTCAAAAATCCTAGGACATGCATCTTACAACAGCAGGAGCATCTGTACTCCCTTTTTAGACTGAGTATGAACAGATCTTCTCTTAGAATGGGACCGGCTCTGAGCTCTGAGGTGATTGAATTTAAACGATATTTACACAGATA
>VYZQ01039552.1:205-13685 GCA_013400655.1 Mystacornis crossleyi
AGTTATTCACTTGCTGTGAGAGGAAAAATTGCCAGGAACATTCATCTTCATTGAGGTTTGTCCACCAGAAGTTCACAGATTGAATTAGAAGATCCCATGTCCCAAATGCATACCTCCTCCCAAATGCCTGTTTCCAGAGAATTAGCTTTGGACCTTGTTGATCATTGATAGAAATTTTTTCTTACCTTTTCTTACTATGTTGTTTCATAGTGAAAATACTTCCATCCCTTTGCTACACTTTTTTACTAATCTCTTTGTGGGTAAGATTTTGCTGCTGTTTTAAGTGGAACAGGATTGGAGCTTTGAAGTGTGAGAACTTTTAAGATGAGTATGGGAAAACCTACTGTATTCACCACAGCCAAAAATTTACCTAGTTTGCCACCACTGACATCCATTCTCTGGACACTGGACATGCAACATTCATGGCAAATGTGGGGTGAAAAAGGAGCCCTGAATCAGCCTTACATAAACCTGAAATTATCAGGAATTCCACATTCTGTCACAGCTTCGATTTCAGTAGTGTGCCATTTTTTCTCTTGTTAACACTGGTTAATAATTGTGGTGTTCCACTGGCAATAATGAGTAGTACTTTGAGAAAACAGAGAGAATAGCCCCGTCCAACCCACACATACAAACATAAGTATCATGCATATTTAGGTCATTTGTATTTGCCCATGGAGGCAGTGCATAATATATCAGCTTAACAGAAACCCTCTTAAGCTGATATAAGCAGCATCTGTAGTGGTGATAGCTTAACTGAAATCTGTCATGTGCACAGAGCCCTGTNTTTTTTCTCTTGTTAACACTGGTTAATAATTGTGGTTTTCCACTGGCAACAATGAGTAGTACTTTGAGAAAACAGAGAATAGCCCCGTCCAACCCACACATACAAACATAAGTATCATGCATATTTAGGTCATTTGTATTTGCCCATGGAGGCAGTGCATAATATATCAGCTTAACAGAAACCCTCTTAAGCTGATATAAGCAGCATCTGTAGTGGTGATAGCTTAACTGAAATCTGTCATGTGCACAGAGCCCTGTACAAAGAAAAGACTAGATTATATCTAAAGATGAGGGAATGCACTGAAATATGTTCAAGAGTTCTATGAAAATGGGTTTCCTCTCTATCTCTTGAAAATCTCTTAGAAAGAAATACTACTGATGCTGCATAGCAATGATTAGAACTAGAGGAGTAAGTATCAGTGAGAATTTGCCAGGGATGTGTATTTTAAGTAATTGTTTTAATTAGGAAGCAGAGCAAACTAAACCATTTACCTCCACCAGTTTAAGAGGTACTTCTATGGCTCCAAAGCTCTTTAAATTGCATTGGAATTTTTACACAGAGAAATTTGAGGGAGGCAGAAGAGAAGCGCTTTCTCAGAAGAAAGAGTTGGTACTGTGTCTGCTGCCACTAATTTCTGAGACAGGAGGAAAATTTGCAGCTCATGTTAAGAATGGGGAGAGGAAGTGTGTAGCTGAGAACAGATGAAGTCCCATCGTGAAGTCCTTTTTCAGCGTTAGTAATGTTGCCACAATGTGAAATCTGTTTCATGGTACACTTGTTAAATAGTCTCTGGATACTATTTCAGAAATGAACATCCACTTGGACGAAAGGAAAAGAAAACCAATATGCTTCCTTTAAGGTCAGAACCCTAGAGTCTCAAGAAGTATCCATTGTCTTTCCAAAAAATCAAAACTTTGCGATGGTACATGGGATTTGTAATTTCACTTTGTATGAGTGCAGTACAATTCTAAAGCTGGGAATATGTGTTTGCAGGTTTGGGTCCTGTATATATTGTCAATTAGAATGGAATAAAATAGGTATAGGGAATTTCTGCATGCAGTGCTGTAGGAGCAGGTACTGTAATTGTTTATAAACAGAGACAATTATTATTAGTATAATTATATTTTGGAGTACATGCTGAAAAGTATCTAATTTTTTAATTTATGTGGCTTTTTACCCCATTGTCTGGTGGCATGTTTTTGGTTGCATGGTGATTATTAACTATAATTTAGCAAGTAATGTAGACATGTGATAAGGATTGTTGGTACAGGCACAAATAACATATTATTTACAGGTATCCGGCTAGGTTTAATACAGTGTAAATAAATTTCCTTTTCTATTTAAGGTGATGCATATCTGTCTGGAATAGTCCTCTTTTTCTCTTAATGATATCTAACATTGATTCCTTTTGTGACTTTTCAAGCAACATAATTTATTTCTACTTCAGTTTTACTTTTTTAGTACATAATTTTCTATCTTACTGTCTTTAAATCTGTTTCAAAGTAATTTGATATATTTAAATGAACCGCATGCAAAAAGAAAGTGGTTCTGTATTTGCAGATTTTAATCTTCCATTTTTACAGGCACATACATGTAGTTGTCCAGCAGTTAAAATAATCAAACTAAGTCAAATAATTCCCCAGAGAATATGCCCCTTAAGCAAGAAATCAAGTTAACAGGGTTTACAAGATTACTTGTGATTTAGCTCCTAATTCTGTTGGTGCCAGCTACGAGGAAAAAAACTTTGTCATTGCTCTTGCATCAGAAGACTGCAGACTTGGCTTTGCAAAAGGAAGCAAGGAATAAACTTTAGTAATTGTTTATATTTCTGTTGTTGCTCAAGTTATCTATAGGCTAGTTTTGCATGGTGCTGAAGTTCTGCTGCTATTTTCTGTCAGCTGTGTTCCTGTCAGAAAGTAACATACATTAAGTTAGAAAGTCACCCTCATGGGAAGTAATTTCATGAAGCATACTGTGTCTGACAGTCTATCACTATGCAAATAAAGCGACCATTGATAGTAATCAAGTTTCTACAAATTATCAAAATAATTTAAAATGGAATTATGGTCTCAAGAACAATTTAACAGGAAATAAGAGTGCTCAAATGTGAGATGAGTGTTACTTACAAAGCTCCACACGTTTGACAAAACCTATTATACTCCTGAGCTTCGTCAAAAAGGTCAATAATTGAGTTTATTGTTTAAAAATCTACTTTCTAGTCTATGCAGTTGGAGAGTGAGCCTTGATGTTACAAAACAAGCATGTAAGCTGGCTGTCGTTACCATGTTTTCTCTTATCCTGACCCCGCAGTCCGAGCGGTCCCTGAGGCCAGAGGATGTTGGCAGCTTTGGAGGCACAAAGCCCAGCGTTCCTGCTGTGCACCTTGCCACACAGCATCTGTCTCTTTTTGTCTTAGAGATGGAAGACCTCAGTGGGGTTGCTCTTGGTTTACTTGTTTCCTCTCTTAGGGAAGATCGCTGGAGTAGATGCTGCTTCCCTGTGCAGCTCTCAAAAGCAAAGGTTAGACCACAGTGGGAAACAGGCAGAGCTGTTGCAGTGATTATCAGGAAGTCAGAAGATGCAGGCTGGTGAGTTTGGTGTTTGAGGAACAGAGCAGAAACCTAGGAGTCTTATGGAATCCAGGTAGATGGCACAAAAATATTACTTAAAAGGTCCTGACTTATTGGTAGGAAGGAGGACACAGTAATTGCTGAGACTTGACTAATGAATGCAAACTAATTAGAAAGCACTGAGAATATTAAAAAAAAAAAAAAAAAAGAGAAATTAGTATTAAACTCCCCTCCCCAAACACACTTTGGTAAGATAATATTTTTTTATTAAAAGGCCTGGTAGTGGTTGAATGTACAAGCAGACACATGGGACTTTCTTACATTTTTTTTTCTTCAGAGGCAATTGCCATAATATTTGTATGAAAGGCTCTCAAGGCTACCAGCACCCATGTGCTTGTCTGATACCAGAATTTTTCCCCTTTGAGATTTTATAATAAATCATGAGGTAGCTAAAATGTGGGAGTAGTTTAAAGACATATAGAACTGAGTCTATAGGTCTATATGACAGATGTTTTGGCTTTTCATCAAGACTATCTTCATGTAAGTTTTGGACTTACTTGTTATGGAAAGAAGCTTGCAGATCTTCATAAGTATACAGTAAAACGCTCACTTGTTTCCTGAACTGTGTTTCTAGACCAGGTAATATGTTGCGAATAGAGAAAAGGCATTGAGCCAAACCTGCCTGTTAATGGTTTGTTCACATGAATTCCACCTTCCGCTTTTCTTCCCAAAATTTTACCCTCTCCTCTTTTTTCTAGTTGCTTTAATCAGTAATCAAGTTGAATTCACCTTTCTTCCATACTCTTTAGAGAAAAATAGATTTCTTTATTCTCTATTCACTTGTTTTCTGAGAAGTAGTATTTTTGTGTTCCAAGTACCTGAGTTCTAGAAGTGGGCGTTTTCAAAAAAAATTTGATCAAGTCCTTTCATGCTTACAAAAGCATCTGTTCAATAGAACAAATCAGAATCTGTCTTAACGAAAGGTGGAGGTGGAGTGACTCATCTCTTTGGCTTTTGTGCCTGAGGTCAAATACAGTTTTACAGAAATATTTAGGCCTCGCTTGTTACCTGCATCTTTTCAGACTATTGATATATCATCTAAAAAATTTATCATGAGCGCTAAAATGACAAGCCACATAGACATAGTTACAATGGTCAGCATTTGCAGAGGAACCCCATCTGTTCTGCATGGGCAATGGGCAGGTTGCTCTGGACTGGAAGTAGGTAGAAAATATGGTTTTGTTAAAGAACATCATGTTGCTCAAGCAGGATTTATGCGGCTAATCTTAATTTTGTGTCATGCTTACAAGGAAGCTTTCAGCAGGCATGATGTCCCCAAACTCTTGACCATTTAAAGTCCAGTAATTGAGTCTGTTTTCCAGAAAATGAATGGAAAACCGGTCATAGTAACACTTTACTGTTCTAGGACAGTTGCTGAAAGTAAATAGAAGAGTGCAACTTGTCTCGCTTTTTTTCTCTGTCTTAAAAATACATTTCTTCATGTTTAAAAAGAAGGAAACAAACAAACACCCCCACACAAGTGGGATGTCCATCTCTCTCCATGTGTTGGTCATAGCTCCTTTGGACAGGCATGCAAGAGACAGGAAACACAGCTCCTGGGATACGCTGCTGAACTACTCAGCAGGTGCAATTCAGCAGTGGCTATCCTGAGGTCTGTCACACCAGCAGAAAGGTAAAGTATGCATGAATTGGATGGTCAAATATATAGTTTAATTTCATGTGACGTAGCTGAGATCTAGGAGATCTAGGAGACTATAAATTACTTCTGCAATGACTTAAATGACCTCTGTAATTTAATCACAAATAGTAAAACTCTCCTCCTATTTTCGAAGGGATTATATGCCGTGTTTAATCCAAACAGTCACCTAGTTGATTTTGGATTTAGTCTGATATAATTACACTTTTGATTATTCTTAAACCTTTTATTTCTAATCATTAATGATGGGATGCAAAGCTTAAAAAAGCATTTGAACAAGTTTATGTGGACACAGCTATATTAAAACAGAATTGTGTTTTAGGCAGAGGAAGGCCTTAGAGGGCAGTTAATAAGCTAGGAAACACGGGCTATTTTAGGAGGCTAGAGGGAAACCATTTTCAGTGAAATGCTAAAACTGAGAATAAATGGAACATGAAATACTATTTTGAAATGTATTTTAGTAGAACCAAAATAAATTGGTAGAGTCATAAATTTAAATTAATGTATTAATTGGAAGGTCTCAATAGAGAAATGGAGGACCACCTGAATTTAGAAAGGGGAGAGGGACTTGTGAGCTCTCAGTTGCAGGGAGGAATTGCAACAGACTTCTGAATAGGAAGTGAATTGGGAAAAGGGAAGGCACCATTAAATCTTTTTAACGAGAGAAGGAGTGGCATTATCAGACACTACTAGTTTAGACATTCCAAAGTTCTTCAAGATATATACTTTTTGATCAAAAGCATTGCGTGTTTTTGGAAACAGTATCTGTTTGGATTATTTGGGAACAGAGATTATTCATGTAGGTATCAGAAAACAGGAAAAGACTTCCTCAGTGTACATAAATTATTAAATGTGGAATGAGTCATCACCTCTTGTGGAAGAAGCAGAATTTTATATGGAAAGTGTGTCTTAACTTTTGAATGATGTGAGTTTTGAAGGGCGTTCATGTTCTATAAAAGGCTATTTGAATTACGGCTATGCAGGACAAGGTGTCTGTGTAGACATTGTCTTAATTCTCTGTGGTAATCCTACAATTTTGTAAGAATTAAGTATCCTCTACACATGCACTGGTGTTTTAAAATGTAATATTATAATTGGTTTCAACTGAAAACTCACTACTTGATATCTCAAAATTTTAAAAAATTAGATTTCCTTCCAATTTTATTTCTTTTAGAACAGTATAGAAAGCAAAATATATATTGAGGTTAGAGAGTGAAATGTCAGTTTAGTCCTGTGTATATTACATCTATTTTAGATCGAGTCCTAGTTGTTCATCTGAGAAGTAGCTCCCACTTTAAGGGGTTTGTGTCAAACAGTTTTGGATCCTTTTTTGTAAAAGATGAGATAAAGTCCCTAATTCTGTATATTTGAAATGTTCTTCTGGCACATCTCTGCAGCCTGGCTATTCAGGCCACTCCATCAAACTTAGACATCAATATTTGCTGAATCTCTATGCTCAGTTTGTTACTAGTCAAGCCAAAATAGAAACTGTTTGTACTAGCTATGCTCAAAAATGGAATCCTGATATGCAGATAGATGTAGTGAGAGATCTAGAAGTCCAGAAATAAGAGAAATAAATAAAATATAATGTCATGAATGATAATTTATGATCTGTCCAAGACACCACTTCCATGTGCAGATAATTATTTGTTTTAAAAATTGAAATATCATTTGTGGTTTAGCAAGGGAATTATTCAGTTTAAATACTGTATTTTATAGTGGGTTATCCAAATAGAATATTTTATCTACAGAAAAATAGCAAACAGAAAGAAAAAGAGCACTGCACAGATTGTGAGCAAGAGTCCCTAAGTTTTGCATTAGTTACAGCAAGGAAAAAAACAGGCACAATATATGGCAAAAAGAAAAATAGAATATATTAGTTGTAACATTTTTTATTAGCTGTCCTCAGTCAGCTGAAACTCTTCTCAAATCAACGTATCTGTCAAATAAGAAGGCGATTATAGCCCTGGGTCTCAGACCTAATGGAGGTTTGTATCAGTGTTGGAAATCTACTGGAACTATCTTCTCTATCCTTATTTTGTAAAGGAAAAAGTTCCTCTTGCTGACATAATTTAAAAAAATAAAACATGTCTTTCATCTTTGATTAGTATTGACTTGGTAAGAAAGAAGAATAAAAGAAACAGAGTTAAAAATTCTGCCTCAAATCCAAAACGCCTTTTTTTTTTGCTGAGTATTACTATTTCCAATGTGAGATTTTTGTACTGGTAAGTGAACCTGCTAGCTGTAGTGCTAATAAAATGAATAGATTAATTTGAAAGATTTGTATACATAAAACAAATACCTAAATATCTTTTACAGGAAGAAAACCTTGAGTAAAATCCATGCACATTTGATTAGGTATTCTTCACTCGGAATCTAACTAAGTCACTGAACTGAACATATACCACAGCACCGATACATGAAGTGTGTGTCTCAGCAGCTATGAAAAAGCAGCCTAGTTTTTATGGTTATGGGTGATGAGTCTGAAACTATGAATGGGCTACAAATGAGGCAGCACCCAGCAAGATCAGAGAAAACCAAGAAAAACTGCCCCTGCCCCTGTGGTCGGGGCCCTGGGCTGCTGCTGCGCTCGAGAAGAGGGGAGTCCTGTGCCTGCTGCTGCCGCTGCCAGGAGCTGGGTGCTGCATGGGGGTACTTAGTGGAGCTGTCCCCGACTGAAGAGCAGGGCTTGGAATCCCCAAACTACTCTCAACTGGCACTGCACTGGGTGCCCTCCTATAAGACAGACTTGCTCTGTGGCTGCATTAGAGGCCCAGTTCATTGTCTGAAATCTAACCAAATGTGGGTGCACCCATTAGGAGTGAAATTTTGCCTTGGGTTTCCAAAGGTGTGTACTCTTTATCTATCTGCAAAGTTCTTCTCTACAGTTTCCAGTCGAGGGTGTTTATTAACATTGTTAAGCCCAGCACTGAATCACACAAATTGTCCTTTAATGACCATTTGTAACTGCAAAATAGTCCTATTTTCCCTATGCAACTTCTGTATAATACAGCAGACTGAGTGTAATTAGCATTTCGAAAAATGTAAAGGACATGATAGGAGCTAAAGTACTGGAAAAAAGAGTCATCAGTATTATATACATGCTATATTTTTTCATGACCTTTTTATCTGGCAGATACTCACGGTAATATATGGTTATAGTGCAACAAAATCAGAGACAAAGCCTGAAGCTGAACTCTTTTCATTGCTCAAGTGTTCAGTTTATATTCACTCTTACTTGCTTAAGTAACAGCAAAAAAAGAAAAATCTGGCAAAATGAATGCTAACATTAATTAAAAAAATGCACCAAACCCCATTTATCTTATGCCCAGACATCAATGCAAATGATATGAAGAGTTTTCATTTGAAATAAAATTAGGAACAAGCCTGATATACTTTGAAGTCCTGCCTGAATTCATCATGTTAAACACTGACCTTTATCTGTATGTTTCCTGTATCTTGCCTGGCTTTTATAAATAAATAGACCAAGGGTCATTCATTATTAAAGAAGTACTTGAGATAGTTCAGCAGTCTAACAACCAATGTTATTAAGGCTGAATCTTCCCATTTGAAGCAACATCAAAATCTGCCTGTCATTCTTTAATTTTGTTTTTTTAATATTTTGAATATAGTGTTTCTCTTGTAAATGCACAAGCCCCTCCCCCCCCCNCCCCCCAAAAAAAAAAAAAAAGACCCTAGTTTTGTCAAAGGCATACTAGTATAAGCTATGGCTTATAAGTGGTTTTAAAATTAAGTCTCTTGGATTTTCATCACTGGCTTAACCATTCTCTTTTTGTGGCAGCAGTATTTCCATTTGTCCTCTCTGACCACTACCACAGCTATAACATGAAAAAGTGAACTGTGTACTCACTTCATCATAGTAATACTAGGGGGCTTAATTTTGCTGGAGTTCTTCCATGTACCATTGCACAAACTGTAAATCAATTAAATCATTTTCTGTAATTCTTTGCAGGGCACTTTGTAAGTTTTATATCTTTAGGAAATAACACTTGCTTTAATAGCGCATCTTCTGTGACAAACTCAGCATTGCTGTTTCCCTTGCTGAAAAAGTTTTTTAAGCAGTGATCATTCTTCTGTCAAATCCTTTCCCTTGTGCCAAATATAGGTAACCAGCCTTGGTGCAGGTGACCACGTCAGTCAAACTCAAGACAACAGCAGATCCTTCAAATAACATGTGCCTCAATAACCTCATCGTACTTGTTTGTAAATACCCACTTGTCTTTCCTTTTGCTTTGTTTTCAGCATAATTACCTAACTGGCATCTAAGATACTCCCTGTCTTGACACCCCAGGGACCTGTCCTTCCTCAGCTTCCCTGCACACACAGAGAAGGGAACACAGCTTCTCCTGGTTTTTACATATGTGACTTTAATTACCAGCATTTGTCTACATTTCCTTGTGAAGGCATCAAACAAAGTGTTTTTGGGGGAGGGAATATCATCACATTGCTAATATCTCTGGTAGAACAAATGCATTTCATGTCAAAATAGCCTGAATGTTTCTTCTTTATAGAGTGTGATCATGCCCAATTTAGAGCATGGTTGCTTTAGTCTGCATAGCACAGGAAGGTGCTTAAGAGATGATCAGGACATCATCTTAAACAATATGAAGAGTTGGAGCCCTTTTTTTTGCATTTCCCTTTTGCCTGTCAGAGATAGCAAAGGTGCAGATGAGTATAAAAATTTATAGTATTGTATAGAGAAGTTTTTTATGTTCAAAGTAAATACCTCTAGATGGTTATGGTTTCACTACAATTTTGCATGCATACTGACCTTAGAAGGAGTAAAGAAATAGACTTTAAGTTTCTTAAGCCACTTTAAATTTAAACTTCAAATTTTTTTCTGTAACTCTCAATAAAAGTCATCGCTGAGAGGAATCTGAGCCATATTTCAGTATCTTTGTCAATCACTTCTTCAAACTATGTTGATTTGAAACTTTTGAAGTATTTTTAGTGACCATAATGGAGTTACTCTGGATTTTCCCACTGTAGCCAAGAGAATGGTTTTATAATATTCCCTTTGATTTCTCATTCAATAAGGAGAAATTGCTTTTAAGCATAACACCAGAATTAAAAATATACTTGAAATTAAAGCTTAAAAGGACATGATTCTAAACTGCCAAAATAGTAAGTTCGTTCCTATTCTTATTTTCAAAGAAAACATCTTTTAGAAGCTAAATTCCAGATACCTCCCAAATGTTTTCATCCCCACTGCATATAACTCACTGTCTGGAAACTGATATAGTAGTTACAGGAGCTGTGATTTTAAAAATACATTTTCCAAATGGTATTTGCTATATAAAATTGCAAAAAGTGTTAGCTTTTCAAGGCTCATCTGTTTTCTTTACTACATGGTAAGATGAGAGATGACTCATCATCAAGAGGGAAGCATGATATGAGATAAGGAGAGCTATCACTGCTATGATTATAGTATTTATATTGCACAATAAGAATATCTTTGAATTTAGTTTAGGTTAAAATGGAAGTGACAAGTTATTAAAGATATACCATACAATAAAAATTTTTACTTATTATGATAATGATTGACAAGGTAAGACCTTAAGGGAAAAAGGGAGATGAAATTGCCCATTATTCTCTTCTTATTTTATCTCTTGTGTCTAAAACAATAAATTGAATGTCCCTGAGTGCTCTGTGTAGCAGATCCTATGGCTCTGTCCTCCGGTCTTGTCAAAGAGATCATAGAATCATAGGATAGTGAGGCACATCCATCTTAGTTCTGTTCAAGCATTCTACATCTGCTTAATTTAGAAGAATTATCCATTAAGAGCATTTCTGATGCTACATCCGGCAAATGAGTTTTCTGCTGTGAATTGTTTTCAGAGACACACCTTTTCAGGAGAATTTTTTTGACATTGCCATTATCAGGAAGTACTGAAATACTAAGTTTTTCTTTTATTGTTTTATTATTATACTTTGGTTAGAAGTTGTCGTATGAGTCAGAAAAATGAAGATGAAAAATTCTGTTTGTATTATGCTAAAAAAAAGGTTTTGCACCTGTTGAATCACACATTTTGATAGCATTAAAGGAAAATATTTTTAATTTTTCTGTTTGTGCAAAGCTTTGATGCTTGATGTTGGGGTTCCACTTCATATCAAAATGAAGTTTGAGAGCCTCAGAGTGTGCTGCAAGGTAAGAAACGCTGATGTCTCATGGGTTCTGTTGTGATTTGTGAAACATCCTTTTGAGGATGCACTTTAGGCTCGGGAAATTCAGAGAATAACAAGTCAGGGACCTTATTGAGCAACCACTGAACATGATCAACACAGAAAATCTCCATTATTCAGTTAAACTGTCACATCAGAAATGTTGATTGTCGGGTCCTTAGCAGAGGGACTCACTGTTCCAATGTGTTTGAATAGCAATTAGTATAAAATGCTTCCATACTAAAATTACTGAATGAGCTCTGCAGCATGAAACAGCAGAGTAACTCCTACCTCTGCCAGATCATCTGCCTTCACTGATATGCTTGGTTTGGTGATCATCATCTTTGCTAAGTTCAGAGTACATCAAATTTAGGCATCACTAAAGCATTACATGTTTGTATTTGCTATATATGTAGCAAGAGTTACTTGTGACTGCTTCATCTTAAGAAGCTGTGCTCAGAGCTGTAATTTTCCTCTATTTTCTCAGTGCACGTGTTCTTGTTTGAAGAACATGAACTTCTCTACCTTTGTTAGCTTGCTTTCTAAAAGCAAGAAAACACTAACTAGCAAGGACATCTTTCATAACGCAAGCTAAATGATAATTTTAAATATGTGAGAAGGAAGAATTGCTGAAATGTAAAGTGTATTAACAGGAGTAAAACCTTGTTGCTTCCTTTCCCTGAGTGACAGTCTTTTCTAGAAGCATAACTGAGGGAAAACTCAATACTATAAGTAAGAAAGGAGGTCAGTTTTAGAGTTCAATCTATAGATATTTTTTAATGTACTCACTTAAACTAGTAAGCCATCACTTTCTTTACCAAAAAAAAAAAAAAAATTAGAAGCATATAAATATATTCCATCAGACATTACTTAAAAACATGGAATGTTTCTCCAGAAATGGCAATGGCCAAAGACATGCTCTTTGTTAAGTCAATAAAAGATGAGAGTAGTGAATTTGAGATGAAGAAATTCTTCTGATACTTGCTGACTGGTTTGAATGGCTGCCATGTTTGTGTGCTGCAGAGCAAATAGAGTGGTCATCTCTTGCTTAAGAGCAGCATGTTTTACTGGCTGTTAATGTGGCTGGCAAAAAAAGATCCTGCTCCTCTGAGATCCTGCTCTCTTCTGAGTCTATGGAAGAAACGCTGCACCTTAAACTACTATATTTCCCAGTGCCATACAGCCAGGAAAATGGTACTGTGCAGAGTCAAGCCCACTAAGGGTGCACCCACAGCTCGAGGCTGGGAAGCTCTCAAGAGGCATGAAGCAAACTAGTGGAAACCTTTTCTAACCCAAAAACTTTACAGAGGAGGATTCATGTGGTTACAAGGTTTTACTGGGAGGGCCGTGCAGTGAGCTCTGCTGAGCCTACAGAAGGAATCAACAAAAGAAACAAGGAAAGTTACATGTAAGCATGAGCCTGTGTTCCCATCCATTGGACATTCTTTGTTGAAAACAGTGCTATGGCAGGCATTTCTTTTTACACTGGTATTTGAGAGGAGTCCAGTTTTATGCAGGGCCAGATAGGACTGGAATAGTAGAAAGGAGAACTAAAAGAGCCTAGCTTATACTTAGTTTCTAAGTATAAACCTGCGTCATTCAAAGTGAAGCAGAAATTTGAAGGGGGATAAGCTGCTTAAGACTTCCCTTCTAGGTGACTTATATCCATCCATCCTGTTTTGCATCAAAACTCTCACCAGTCATATTACCACTACTCCCTTTCTCCTGTATTTTGAGAGGAGAATGGTTCTGTTCCCAGGCAATCAAGGGGAAGTGATCTGCCTGCTGCCATAATCAGACTATTTGCGAGTCCAAGCACAAGCATCCTTTGCTGCTCTCCCCTGATTTCTTATCTAACAGAAAAGTAGCAGGAGAATTTTATTAATTGCTGGTGCCAGATTGAACAGGGTGCATTTATCTATGAAGAAATACTTTAAATTTTTGAATTTTGGGGTTTTGTTGTCTTTTATTTCCTGTTGCAGGAGAGGGCTGCTAGTTTTCTTTTGTAATCGGTTGATGAATTCCTTTTAGCTCTTTTAAGAATGTAAGAAGATTGAGCAAGAACATGATTTTCCCAAACGTCTTCTTGCCCCATCCCTCCCAACTTTGGAACCATATTTCAAGTAGATGGCACAATTCCTTAGATGACTGACAAATCTTTATTCTCTCCAGGCCCTCAGCACAGGAGTTGTGTTTACTCTTGCCTTCCACTAGTAAGAATTA